>VZRV01001678.1:188893-208678 GCA_013398115.1 Falcunculus frontatus | reverse complement strand
GTTGGCATTCCATTGGTGTTCCATTGGTGTTGGTGTTCCATTGGCGTTCCATTGGCGTTGGCGTTCCATTGGCGTTGGCGTTCCATTGGCGTTGGCGTTCCATTGGCGTTGGCGTTCCATTGGCGTTGGCGTTCCATTGGCGTTCCATTGGCGTTGGCGTTCCATTGGTGCTGGCATTCCATTGGCGTTCCGTTGGCGTTGGCTTTGAGTTGGCGTTGGCGTCCCATTGGCGTTGTCATTGCTCCAGCAGGTCCATGTGCCCCAAGCTGGAGGCAGCTCTGCAGGTGGGGTCTCACCTGAGCAGGGCAGAGGGACAGGATCCCCTTCCCTTCCCTCTGCCATTTCCTCCTTGCTCAGGAAATGCCATGCCATGCCTCTCTAGCGCCGTCTGCTCTTCAGGGGTGTCTGGTTACAATGGTTAGCTGAATCCTAAATGTTTACTGGGGTAAGACCAATAGGTAATAAATCAACCTTCCCAGCAGGCAGCTCCGAAAGGTGACTTTGAGGGTACAGCCCTCACTTGAACTATGCCTTGCCAAGGGAAGTTTTAATACCCAAATTATAGTTCTGAGTCTGGAAGGCTCAGAGATCTCGGAGATTTATCGCCCCTATTAATAACCAATTATTCCTCGGACACGTTTGCCGTGCGGTTGGGCCCAGGCCGTGGCTGACCTGCGTTGCTAAATGCCCTGTGAAAGTGCGGTGACAAACATCATATATTTTGTGTCGGTGCTGGTTTCCCAGCTGTCACACTGTGAAAACAATCTCACCCGTGCTCCAGGGACCAAGCCATCCATCAGTGCTGTGACAGACGCAGGGAGGGGGAGTTGCTCCCCGGGGTTGCAGGCTGGGATTGCTTTGGCTTGGTGGGATGTCCTGGCCATGGGACGAGGAGCACTGATGTCCCGCGTTGCTGTCACTGCTGGTGGCAGAGTGGCTCCTAAAGCCAGCAGGGCTTGAGAGCCAACTGGGAGCAGCCCAGCCCTGCTCTGATATTGTGCAGGATCAGGTCTGTGCTGGAACTGGGGCACAGCCCATCCAGCATCCTCCTGGACCAGCAGTGTCCATGCCACATCCTCCTGGACCAGCAGTGACCATTCCTGGCAGTGTCCATGCAGTGGGGGGGGGCTGTGTGAGTGCTGGGGCTGGACCTGACATTTCATCTCTGATCCCTCAATAAACTGGGAGATTCTCCATCCATTGACGTGCTTCGTGAGAAATGTGGCCCCAGCACCCCACCCTGGGGCCACCAGCAGCCCCCCGGGGTCCAGCACCAGCCACTCCATTCACGGCGTTTCCTGTCCTGCCTGCTGCCCTTCCCGTGTCCCAGCCCGCACTCCCAGTCACGCTGAGCCGTGCTTCTCTCCACAGCCCTGCCTGCAGTACTGGCCTGAGCCAGGGCTCCAGCAGTACGGCCCCATGGAGGTGGAGTACATCTCCGGAACGGCGGACGAGGACATCGTGTCCCGGCTCTTCCGAGTCCAGAATGTGACGCGGGTGAGCTGCTTTGTACAAATAACGGAATCCCAGGATGGTGTGGGTTGGAGGGGAACTTCAAAACCCTTTTGTTCCTGCCTCGGGCAGGGACACCTTCCACTATCCCAGGTTGCTGCAAGTCCCATCCAACTTGGCCTTCCAGGGATGGGGCAGCCACAGCTTCTCTGGGCACCCTGTGCCAGGGCTTGACAACTCTTTTGGTGGAGACATTTTCCCCTAATACCCCATCTAAACTTCCCACGATGCAGCTTGAGGCTGTTTTCCTCTTTTTTAATCACTTGTTACCTGGGAGAAGAGACTGACCCCACCCGGCTCCAACCTCCTTTGAGGGAGTTGTGGAGAGCAGTAGGAGCCTCCCTGACTGCTGGGGTCTCCAGCCTAGCTCAGCTCCTCCAGAGGAGGCAGCCCCAGCTCTGCTCCTGCCAGAGAGGAACCCGTAAAATTGCCATGCTCCATCCACCCTTTCTGGAATCCACAGCTCCTTGAAAGGTGTTAGAAAACTGCAGGAAAATCTTTTTCCTCCTGCCCGAAGGTCCATCTCTGCCCTTCCACACACATGGCACAGGATGGACACTCCCCACATGGGCTCAGCAGCTCCCCTGGCACCAGCAGAGCCCTTTCCCCACAGGATGAGAAGATCCACACAGATTTTTACCCTTTGTCAGTGCTGCAGGGCTGATTCAGCTTGTCTTGAAAGAAGAGAAATGCAGGGCAGGGACGTGGACTGTGGGGATGCAGAACTGTAGGTGGAAAGAAGAAGCTGATTTACCTACAGATGCCAGCTGGGAGGAGGTGGCATCCCTGAGGTCTTTAAACTCCTGGTGGCTGCCAAGAGGCTGAGGCCAGTGCCCCAGTGAAGGTCACTGGGCAGATGGGAATTAGGGAGCTTGGAAGGGAGTGTGTGGCTTGGCTGACAGCCCAGCTGGAAAGATGCTTCGGTGGGGTGGCTGGGGCCAGAGGAGATAAATCCTGATTATCTGGACTCTTAACACAAAGAGGGTTTTGGTTCATGCTCCCTGAGGGAGCATCTGGCATTTCCTGGGTGTCAGCACAAAACCCTACACCAAATATGCTTTCGGGTGGTAGAATATACTCCAGGCTAAATTAAAATGCAGTGTGATGGAAATCTCTGGATCGGCGAGGAGATTCCTCCAGGGAGCAGATTGCTGAAGCAGGGCTGGTAAATGCATGGAGCCACTGCGTGCCAAGCCTTGCTGGAGGGGGGAGATGGGCGTTGGGGGTGTCACAAGTGCTCCAGAGCTTTCACTTGACTTCAAAACAGATCCCAAAACTTTCCTTCCTGGGCTGTCAAAGGAGTTTTCTTCTGTTTTAACTCCACCTATTTGTTTCCTCTTCCCCCTCTACCTTCCTGGTTTCGAGCTGGAAGAAAAACCTGGAGCCCGGGGTGGTCAGCCCGTTACAGGCACATCAGCAGCTCACATCAGAGCTCCCGGAAAGGTTCAGAAATTCCCCTGTTTGGGGTGTGCAGGTTGGAGTGGGCACCGAATGCCCTCAGCTCCCAGTGCCCAGGAGCACCAACTCCCCCACAGGAGCACCTGGTCCTGCTGGGTGAAGCTCTGGTGCTCATCCCACTGAAATTGGGTGGATGGAGCCCTCCAGAGCTGAGTGTCCCCCATCTGTTCCTGACCCCCCTTTCTCCTCTACGAGCTCCCCACATGAGCTGTGAGCCCCAGGCTGGAGGGGGTGACCGTGGTCTCATCCCATCCTGTGCTCAGGATGCTCCGGGTGCTCCTGAGCAGGAGCCCCACATCTGCCTGGCTCAAGCCCGTTGAGCTCCGTGGATGTAATCCTGCTCCTGGATCCAGCTAACCAGATTAGATTTCCAGACTAACCAGATTACCAGGTATTAAGCTCCCGCCTCCGTGGCAGCTTCTCAGCAGCCTCCTGGTTTCCAGCGAGCACGACAGAGCCACGTCCCGGTGGATCTTTGTGGATCTTCGGCGTGCAAAGGGAAGGGTGTGAGGGAGAAGCCTTGGGGAGGCTCAGGGGCCTGGCAGCAGGTTTTGGGGAATAGAGAGACAAACCAAGACGCTGTGGGGTTGGATAAACCGTGTCAGTGGGGCTTCTCCTGGGCGGGATGGGGTGGTGGAACCAGTGTGAGCTAGAGGAGGGGGCTGAACCATCCCTGTGAAAGCAGCAGGAGAGGGTTTTCCTCTCTTCCTCTGCTGTCCAGGCGTGGCAAACCCCTCCTGCCCTCCGTCCAACCTCCAGTGGAGGCAAGTGAGGGCAGCCCATGGGTTCCAGCTGATGAGTTTTGCTTTTCCAGTTGCAGGAGGGGCACCTGATGGTCCGGCATTTCCAGTACCTGCGCTGGTCAGCCTATCGAGACACCCCAGACTCCAAGAAGTCCTTCCTGCACCTCCTGGCCCAAGTGGAGAGGTGGCAGAAGGAAAGTGGTGATGGCAGGACTGTGGTGCACTGCTTGTGAGTGTCAGCTGGGGAGGAGCAGGCTCTGCTGGAGCAGAGAGGCCTCCAGGTTCCCTGTCCACAGCTCTGCCTGGAGATCCTCCACAAAGCCCTCACCGGGGTGACTTTGTCCCCACACGGGGCTGCCTCTGCCACAACATGAGTTTTGGGTGACGCACCCTGTGGTCACCTTCTGCGGGAGGCGGATGCTCAGCAGGGGTGACACCAACCTGCCCTTTGTGCTGGCCCTGGCCCTTGGCAGAGGTCCCAGCCCTGTCCCCACGCCCCGTGTGTGTAATGGGCTCCAAAGGGACGGGGCAGGAGCTGGGCCACCCCCACCACTTGCTGCTCATCGAGGGGGTGGACAGAGAATCATGGAGTGCTTTGGCTGGGAAGGGACCTTAAAGCTCATCTCGTTCCAGTGGGAGGGACACCTTGTACTAGACCAGGTTACTCCAAGCCCTGTGCAGCCTTGGATGGTCTCCATCCCCCTCCTCCCGGGGGGATTGGCTTACAAACACCGAGTGTGCTCCCCTCAGATGGGACCCGGCACGTTCACAGACGGGGAGAGACAGCAGGAGAGCCTTTAATGAAAAACTAATTACAGCCTTGTCCATCTTCGTTAGCTGAAGGATAATTTAAGAACACGCTTTATAAAGCTCTGGCATCGTGTTCTCTCTTCCTCTCCCCTGTTCCCGTTGCTGCCGGGGTTCAGGTGTGGTGGTGTGGGAACAGGGGTTCACCCAGGCTTTGGGGAGGTTCCCAGAGCTCCGGGTGGAACGTGGCACGGTTCCTCCAGGCAGCAGCAGCACCCTGTCACCAGCCCAGGGTCACCTCTGGGAGATGGCAACGTCCCCAAGGTCGCACGAGGAGTCGATCCATGGCAGGGGTGGGAACTGAGCCCAAATGTCCAAGATCCAGCCTTGGTGGCCCAGAAAGGTGTTTCCATGCTCTTGCGAGGGCTGGAGGGCAGGATCATTGTCCTGCCACCCCAGGCAGGTTCAATGGTACCCTTGTACCATTTTGGGTACAAGGCCCCTGCTCTGGGACATCCCTGGGATGCAGGGTCGGATGGAGAAAGGGAGGCTTGGAGGGAGCAGGAAGAGGCTCTGATGCCACCTCCTCACCCCTGACACATGTGTTTGTCCCACCAGGAACGGGGGTGGCCGGAGCGGCACCTTCTGCGCCTCCACCATGATCCTGGAGATGATCAAGTGTCACAACATGGCAGATGTCTTCTTCGCTGCCAAGACCCTCCGCAACTACAAACCAAATATGGTGGAGACCTTGGTAAGTACCAGACCGTCCTTGTCCACCCTGGCTGCTGGTCCTGGCACGGAGGAGAGGTGCTGAGGATGCTTGCCTCCCAAAACACCACCTTTTCCACCCAAATCTTGATGAGCATTATGGGCATCCTCACGCCAGCACCGTGATGGGATGGGCTGGGGAGTGAGGCAGCTCCTCAGAGCAGCCTTGGGCTTGTCTTCATCCTGCTGTGCCAGCGTGGCCTCGGAGTCTGTGCTGGGACTGCTGGGAATCCTCCCCAGGAGTTGTAAGGCAGAGTCACGTTAACCCACGGGAAGCAGCTGGGGTTCTTTGGAAGGCTTGTGGCGTTGGAGCAGCTCTGGTGTGGAGTCAGATAAATTCCTGTTGGAAATACAAAAAGGGAATGAGCATTTGGAGTGAAGTGAATGGGTGGACAAGGTGCTGGGAGCAGCAATGGAGCGATGTGTCCTGAGGAGGAGGCTGGAGCTGGTAGCAGGTCAGGCCAAAGAGCCCCAGCCCTAATTCAGGCCCCGATGATGGAACTGGGGAGGGAGCAGGCACGTGTCCGTCCCCGTGGTGGAGGGATCCAGGTGCCTCATGATGTTTTAAAAGCAAGTCAGCTGGAAATGTTTACCCTGTTTGGCTTATAAAATCCCTAAGTTGCAAAATGAAATGGTTTTGAGGAGGGGATGTGATTTGCATTAGGAATTAAAAGCGGAGGAGAAGGTGAGGGAGGGGAGAGGGGAGCAGGGGAGGGATGCACATAATGGAAAGACGATGTGACAAGCATGAAGCCACCAGACCCATTGGGCTAAATTGCAAAGGTATTAAAAAAAGGCAACATTTCCCATCAGGACACGAGCCTCCTCCCGCCTCAAATGAACCTGAACCGTCTATTCTGGGAATCTCAATCTCCCGGAGTCACCGGGAGGCCGGATCCGTGCCTGGTGTGAGGAGCTCAGCCCAGCGGAGAGCACTTCCCGCTGCCTGTGCCTCTTCCCCCTTTCTTTGCCCCAGGGGTTATTTTTACATGATGATAAATGGAAACAATCCCTTTCCTTAATCCAAAAAGCATTATGTGCTTTTAATCTGGGCTGCCGCAGCCTCCTTGCTTTGAAGTCCCTCTCCCCCTCTGCCTGCTCCCACCTGGGATGCCGGAGTCGCCCACCCTGTGGGATAACAGGATTTTTGTGCAGGTGCTCAGGCTCCAATCCCTGTCCTGCAGCTGGGATTTGGGGAGATAAGCTCTCCCCTCTCCCTCCCTGCTGTCACACCCAGAGTACTCCCACCTGATGTCCCAGTGCTTATAGCAGCACCAAAATCCTGATTTATTTGGGGTTTTTCCCCCACTCTGGCTGGTTTTGCTCACTGGAGCAACATCTCCTGGGGATGGGCCCTGGTTGGAGCTCTCCCAAGGTTCCTGGGCTGAGAGTTGTACGAGGGCGGCAGAGCACGGGAGCAGGTCATAGAGAGGAACACAGGGATGGGAGAGTGCCCTCACAAGCCCCACTTCAGGGATTTTTGTTATAAAACGAGGAGTCAGCCAGTCTAGGCTTTCCCTTCGTGCAGCTGAGGGGGAGTGAGGGGTGGGAGGATGCTGGCACCATCCCTGGATGTCTCAGGAAAAGGCGGGAGAGCGAGCCTGGTCCTGCCAGGCAAGAGAATTTGTGATAAAGGAACATCCTGGCAGCCAGGGCAGGGCATCTCCATCCACTCCAACCAGGGATATTTGCCTGGGTGCTCTCCCCTTTTCCCACCTTTGCTGAACCCAGAAACAAAAACTCCTCGGTTTCCTGCCTAAGGTTTTATTTTGGACACTCCTGACCCCAGACTCCATCGTTCCCAGGGCTCTGCCACTATTTGATTGACACCTGTCAGTCACTGAGGTGATGAGGTCGCTGAACCCCCCGTGCTGGTTGTACCTGGGGTGGGGAATAAAGGTATTTTCACAGGAAGGGGATGTTGCAGTCCTGGTCCCTCCCTCGGGCAGGTGGAGGTGCCGTGTGTCCCTAAAGTGCTGGATTTCAGCACGTGTGGGGCCGTGGGCTCTGGGGCACCATCCCCTGCCCCAGCAGGGGCTGTCGTTGGCCAGGAGTGGGGGTTTTCCTGGCTGTGCCTTCAGCAGGATTGTCACGGGGCCCCGAGAGGCTGACAGGTGTTTCCTTAGGGCTGTTGACACGTGCTTTTTCTCGGACAGGGATACCTTTGGGAAATTCCCTTGGGATCCTAACACCCCGTCTTCCCTCCCCGAACAGGAGCAGTACCATTTCTGCTACGACATAGCACTGGAATACCTGGAGTCCCTGGAGACCAGATAGCACCTGGCCACGAGAGGGGCACCAAGGGCTGTGCAGGGGCCGTGCCAGCCTCGCTTCCCAGCTGGATGCTTCCTCCCTGCTCGGGGTGGGGAGGGAAACAGCAAAGGACCCACCGGGAAACCCTTCGGAGCCAGAAAACGAGCGTATGTGGAGATTTGTTGGCTGCTCTCCATCTTTCCTCCCTGCCCCGGCCGTGTCTGAGTGGCCATGGGTGGATCCCACAGCTCATCCCGTCCCGTGGAGCCACAGCCTGGGGTTGGTGCGTGCGGGGTGAGGCCCTGCGTAGCTGGTGGGTCTCTGGAGGCGCTGGAGAAGAGGCTGGGGAGGGGAGGAAGAGGAGCCAGAAGGAGCCGAGGCTGTTCCCAGCAGGGAAGGATGGATCCTGGGAGATGTGGCTCTGTTGTGTGTGGAATTGAAGCTGCTCGTGGAGGAGCCTGGAGGCTGCTGGAGGTTTTCCCTCGGTGGGACTTGCTCTGAGCTGGAGCAAAGACCCCCCTCAGGAGCTCTTGAGTTTCTGCCTGTTTGTGCCATGAGTTTGATCCTCGCTTGTTTTAGTTCTGTGAGTTCTGCCCTGTTGTGTATGTAGCCCTGAACAGATGGGGTGAGGGGTGGGGGGCACTGGCCAGGCCATGTCCCTCCGCAGGGACCGATCCAGACCCTCCTGGTGCTTCTGCAGAGCTTCTGAGGGGAAGGTTCCCCAGCATCTCTGCCCCTTCCCCTCCCTCTGTAGCAGTGAATTCCTCCTGGTGTCCCACAGGCACTGGCCCGTGGGTCTGGTTTTAACCCCTTGTGCGTCACTGCGTTTGAAGCAAAATCCTCAAAATTCGTGTCCATCCCAAGTACTTCCTGGACACCACCCCTGGGCAGTTGCCCATTGATGCTCTTGGCTTTTGCTGGGCCTGGTGGGGCAGGAGGGTCAATTTTGGGGTGGTGTTGGCTTGGGCTGAGCTGTGCTGAAGCCGTGGCCGTGTGTCGGGGCTGGACAGGGGGAGGCCCCACACCCCTGTGCCCCCAGGGCTGGTGGCTGAAGGTACCTGGTGCTTTTTGGCTCCACCCTGCTGCAGGTGGGTGTGAAATGGCACTTTTCCCATCTGGTGGCGTGGTAATTACAGGGGTTCTGCTCTCAGCCTGGTTGTCATAGAATAAACGGCCTTGGGAAGGTGCAGCCAGAGGGATCCAGGTCTGGGGCCTGCCTGGGGAGCTGAGGGGAGGCTGGTTCTGTCCTGAGGGCCAGGCAGAACCCTTCACCATCACTTCTGTGGGGGATGGAGCAGAGCAGATGAGAAACTGTCCTCCAGGTGCTGGAGGTTTCCTGTGGGCAGTCCTGTCCTTCATCCGTCTGCCATCCTTCACCCCCATCCTCCAGCTCCACCTCCCCAGGGCAGGGCCAGCTTCCCTCCCCTGCCTGCCTGGAGCTCCCTTTGCCCAGGGAATTCTCCCCAGGGAATCAGGAAGGCTGCACAGCTGAAATGGCCGTGTCCTGGAGGAGCAAACCCAGGAGATGTTGCCATCCTCCTGCCGAGGGTGAAGGAGAGCAGGAAGAGCCACCCCTGCCCTCTCTCCCCTTGGACAAAGTGCCACCGCCGTGGTGATGGGATTCCAGCACCATCCCAGCCCCTCGGCTCTCCCACTCCTCCCTGAGGAATTCACAGCCTGACAATAACTTATTCCAAGGGCTATTTGACACCATTCCTTCCTTCTTTCCCTCCCTGCTGCCTCACCTGCCCTGTGCCCATTCTGTCTCGTCACCAAAAGGTCCTTTTTACCCCCAGATGGTCCAGTTACACCAGTACCTGGCTACACCAGTACTCACACTGGGATAAACCAGTGTCCTTTTCCCAGTCCCCGTCTCTCCACAGACCTGTCCGTGCTGTCCTGGGGAAGGTGCTGCATGGTGGCTGCAGAAAGGTGCAGAAATTGTTTGGTTCTGTGTGAAAATGGCTGATCTGAGCCTCCGAAATCCCTGGGAATGGGATGGTTTGGGGGCTGTTTAGGAACTGGAGGGGTGCTGCTCCGTGCGGTCCGGAGGGAGGGAGCGTCCCACAGGGCTCCGCAGGTAAAGTATTGCCAGAAAGAGGAGAAGGAGGAAAACTGAAACCCTGGTGAGTCCTACAGAGACAACAGAGACTGGAGGAGCTGTATATATGTTTTAAAATCAAGATTTTTTTCCTTTTTATTTTATTTTGATACCTCCTTCCTGGGTGTCTCTGGGTTTTTAGGGCATCTCTGGTGAAGGGCAGACTTTGAAATCCAAGTGCTATAAAACCCAAACCCATCTCCAGCTCCTACTGAGATGCTCCTCTGACATGAGGCAAGGACATCCTGTACATAGAAATATATATATAGAAATCTATGTATAAAAATATAAATACTGTTCTTAAGATGGATAATGTTTATTGGTATTACAGATTGGAGTGGTGCTTTTTTTTTTTTTAAATAAGAACAAAACAACAAAAAAAGGAAAAAAATTAAAACCCAAGAAAAACACCAAATTGGAACGATTTTATCTATATGCAGAAAAAGTGATCCTAAAAGCTGGCAGCATCCCAGAGCTGCTGCCAAAGGGACTTGGGACCATGAGGCAGCTCCACCATGGAGGGGACAGAGCAGTGGGACCGAGGGAGGGACACGTCTGATGTGGATTGTACCACGCACATCCAGCTGTTGTTAACTGGTTTTTTATTGTTTTGTTATTATTTTTCGCTTTCTTTCCTTTTAAGAAAATAAGTTGCATAAATAAATGTTCCAAATTTGTGATGGTCTCTGGAGTTCTTTCCCAGCTCTGAGCTGGGAGCTGTGATGTGGGGAGCCCTGAGGTGCAGAAGAAACCTCTCTCTCAGCCCTACCTTTCAAAGGGTGTTTTTGGGAGTGGATTGGCAGGGCCAGGTTCCTACAAAGCCCTCAAGGCACAGAGGGGGCTGCCTTGTGCTTCCAGAGCTTTGCTGTTGGTGTCCCCTGGGGATCTCAGACAGGTCAGGGTTTCCCAGCCACCCTGGCTGCCCACAGCTTCTGATGGACCTTCCCCATGGCTGGAGAAGGTGGTGTGGAGGAAAAAGTGTCCCGGGGCATTTCCCAGCTGGAAAATGAAATCCTGTTGGAAGAAGAGCCTTCAGGAAAAGTTGCAGCATTGTCTTCAGTGATTTATTTATGACGAAGCAGCCTTCAGTTAAATGTGTTGTGATATGAAACACTTCCAGTAACACTTGAGTCTTAATGTAATGGAGACCAAGGAAAAAAAAATCTAATTGACTTGTCAGGATTGTTTTTCATCTTTAATTAAGGCTCGTGAAGGAAGCAGTAATTACACTTTACTGATAAATAATAAAATGGGGGATCATGCAAATTAAAGCCAAGTCCTGCCCTTGGGAAGGGCTCAGGGTGTGCAGGGTCAGCCCTGGCAGGGGTGTCCTTGGGGATGAGCTCTGTGTCCCCAGGGCTGTCCTGGAGGGCAGGGTGGGCTCAGGCTGGTCTGGAGTGAAGAGAGAGAGAGCAGCTGCTCCCACCAGGGACCATGAGCTGTGGCTCGTTAAGGTAAAACAGGGAGCAGTTCTGTGGGGACAAGGGTGATGGCCACCGGGTTTGGTGGCTCTCGGAGGCTCCGGGAGCTCGGGGGGGTGGGTGCCATCACTGTCCTCCCTCACTTCATCCCTGCACCTTCTGCAAGAGGCACAGACAGCCCAGAGAGCCAACAGAGCCAGGACAGGAGCAGAAGTCCAGGTGCTCATCCTGTGGAGATGTCCCACGGAGATGTCCCTCTGTCCCACCTCGGATTCATCAGCATGGCCCGGTGAGTGACCTGTTGGGGTTGGGATGGGGTGGGATGGGATGGAATGGGACCCCTCTTTCTCTGTCATGCAGAGCCAGCAGAGCTTGGCGTGGGCTTGAGGCACTCAGGTGCTGCTGCTGCTCTGCCAGGCCTGGGCAGATCAGAGCTGCTTAAAGGGAGCACTTTGCATGTCAATAACCAACCCAAATACGTGTCCAGTGCCCAACTCTTCGCTCCTGGGAATCGCTTGCCAACTCCAGGCCTCCTTTGTGCTGTTATCTGCAGCACACATGCCTGGTAGAGCCGGTAATAATTTCCCTAAGCCAATGTCATGGTATTGTTGGAGGTGACCGAGATATTCTCATTCCATCCACAGGCTCGTTCCCTAATCCTGGCTGACAGACAGTGCTGGAAGTGCTGGGGAGTCCAGCTCCAGCCCCGGGGGTGTCCAGCAGAAGCCACAGAGGTGGTGGGGGGCAGCCCTGTCCCACCCCTCTCCAGAGGGGTCGGTGTTCCCAGTGGATGCTCAGCTTTGTCCTCACCGTGGCCATCCTGCCCCTGGAGAGCCCCAGAACATCTTCCTTGAGGGCTGTGACCGAGGCAGTCACAGAACTTGTGGGCAGAGATTCCTCCTCCTCTCCTCCCTCGCTGCTCCAGGGGAAGCCAGTTCCTTCCCAGCGTTGGGGTCCCCCCTGGAGCCCCCAGCCTGTCCCTGCCAGCAGCTCATGGCCCTTCAGCCCTCTAAGGTTTGGGCTTTTCCTTTTGATGTGGCATTTTGGCAGCTGCCTTGAGCCAAGGGGCAGAGCAGAGGCAGGGCCGGGGGTGGCTGTGTTAAACCCTCCTGATTAACCTTGGCAGATTAATTCACTAAAAACCCAAATTCAGTTAATTCCAGTGGCCCGTTTATCACCTGGGATGTCCCTGCGAGGCCGAGAGCTGCTGTGGCTCAGGCTGGGCTCATCCTCTCCATCCCCTCTCTGATCCCTGTCCTGCAGAGACCTTTCCGAGCATCCACGCTGCCCGAGGAGGCTGTGATGGGACAAACCCATCCCACTCCTGTCCCTGGGGCAGGGCCACGTGCCCGGACCACCTGTCCATCCTTGCTGGGTTTGTTTTCTGGGCACAAGTGTGGGGAGGGCTGGCTGGGTGGGGTGACCTTGTGGGGTGACCTTGTTCCCATGGACAGCCGGGCTCTGCAGGGACGCGCGGGGCTCTGATTCCTCGGTGGGCACAGGGAGCAGAGGCTGAAGAGCCCGTCCAGGGGTGTGCCCATCTCCCCAAGCTGTGATCCAGCGGCACAAACACCGCGCTTTCCCAGAGACTTCCCACCTCTCCAGTGCTCCAAATGCTGTGGGGTAATTTATTTAAGTAGCCTTAACTGGGCTGTAATCTCTATGCTGCTCATGTCACCTCTGAATGCTCCATCCAAAGGCTCAATGGGAAGAATTTGTATTTTGAAATAAATATTTCCTCACGGTGTGCAAAATATCTAATCATGTATTTATCCTTAAGTACTTCCAAAAGTCAACATAATTATTCCAGTCCCATTAAGTTTAATTTGCAGTAAATTATGCATTTAGCTTTAAGTTGAGGTTGTTGGTTAGAGCCAAGATAAAGCTCTTGCTATTTATAAAGCAGTATTTCAGCATAGATACAAAACACAAATGCTTGGACAAGAAAATCCTGCTCGGGAAGTTTGGGGAGAATTTCAAATAGGGAGGTTAACAAAAATATCTGTGGAGTGAGTGTCTAATCACAGATGTGTGAGCACACTCAGTCGACTAAAATGAACTCCCAAACAGCTTCTGGAGGCCTGGGCTGCCAAAAGAATTTTCCTCTGGCTAAAAAATGTGATATATTTTCAGGACATGGTTTTGAAAAACAAATTACTCATTTAACTTTCCTCTTAGTGTCATGTCTTTGAGGTTCACAGGACAGGGAAGGTGTTCCCGCTGGAAGAGGTGGAACAGCTTTTACCTGTGATTTATCCGTGGTCCCGGGTGTCCCTGCAGATTAACGGCAGCAGGGAATTGATCTTCCCCTTCCCGAGCAGCCTGGAGTCCTCGGAGTCCGCAGGGGATCTGTGACGGTAATGAGGGGGCTCCGTCAGCCCTTCCACGTTAATGGTTCTGCATCCAGGGCTCCATGGATGGATCCGTGTCTCCGTGTGCCAGACCCTCTGCCTTTCAGGGTCAATGGCCAAGCGACAATTTCTTTCCAGCACCAGGAGGTGAAGAAAGTGATGGGAGGACTTTCAATTCCAAAGAAACCGCGTTGGTGGAGCCAGTGGATTGAGAGCTGCCCGTCTGCTGGTGGGCTGGAGGGCAGGTAGGGCAGGACTGGATTTTGCCAGTGGTTCTGTGTGCACATTCAGGAGAAGATCTCTCAGGGCTTCACCTCTCCCTTCCTGAACCCAGCACGGCTTTATCTGAGCCGGAGTCCTTGGGCTGCTCCCCTGCGTGTGAGGGCTGCCCCTGCGTAGGGCAGAGCATCTCCTGTCACTCACTGTCACCCTGGGAATGATGATGCTGTGTTCCCTGCCCTGCCCGAGCTCCTGTGCAAGGACAGCGCGGTGCCAGCGAGGCAGGACTCGCTCAGGGCGCCTGGGCTGCTGCTGCCACCGCTGCTGCTGCTGCTGCCACCCATCCAGAGGGCTCAGCTGGGTGCTGGAGCTGCCAGAACTCTAAAGAGGAGGCACCGAGCCGTGTCTGAACTCCCAGGGCTTCTCCTGGGGCCAGTCAGAGCTGAATGAGCCCAAAATTACCGAGGACTTGGGAACACGAGGGCCTGGAGCTGCCCCCCAGGGCTGCACTTCGGGCCACAGCCAGGGCAGCAGCAGGGAAGGGTCTGTGGGGAGCCTGGGGCTGTTCCTGGCAGAGCAGTGCTTCCCAAAGCAGAGTATTTGGGTGACTTCAGGAGGTTTTGCCTGCAGGGTGGGATTCTGGCTGAGTGCTGGGGGGCTTGGGCACATTCCTCCCCCCTTGCAGGGTCGGAGAACAGCCCGTCCCTCCCTCCATCCATCCATCCCGTCCATCCATCCCTCCCTCCATCCATCCCTCCCTCCCTCCATCCATCCCTCCCTCCATCCCTCCATCCATCCCTCCCTCCATCCATCCATCCATCCCTCCCTCCATCCCTCCATCCCTCCATCCATCCCTACCCCTGTGCCAGCCCCCTGCCAACATCCCCCTGCCACCATTCCCCAGCTGACATCCGCCGATGTCCCCCTGCCATGTGCTGCCATTCACAAGGATTTTTCTCTCCCTCCTGCCTCTCCCGAAGCCTTTTCGCTGCCGTTTGCGAGGTTTCCCGCAGGGGCCCCGGGGTGATAGCGCTGCTTCGGTCTCTGATTCGGGGCTCACTCGGCAGCGCTGTCTCCTCACTCCCACGATGTTTGCCCCGGAGCCGTCGCAGCTCCCCTGGCTGGGGTCCGGCAGCACCGGGGCCGTCGGGGCTGGCTCTGGCCGTGGCTGCCAGACCCCGCTGGCCACAGTGGCCTCAGGGGTGTCAGCTGCCGGCAGAACCCCCGTGCTCTGGTGACCCAGCACACGAACATCTCAGGTGCTTCCTGTTGATCCAGCTCTCGCCGTTCCGACACGGATGGTGTTTAAAACAGCAACAAAAAAGGGAATGTGGAGCAGCTCGTCTCTCCCTGCTCCGTGAGACACTTGATGAGGTTGGAAGAGCGATTGGCTGACTCGGCGTCTCCAGGATTTTTGTTTTTACAAAATTAGAATTCATTAGAAATGTGTGGCTTGGAACTAGGTGTCATTGCCTGATTCTCTCCTCAGGATTTATGGCAAGAAGTGTCTAGATCACGGCACGGAGGCTGGAGGGGCTGTGGGAAGGGCTGGGATGGGGAAAGCTGTCCCTGAGGATGTGCTGGTGGCTCTGCAGACCCCTGGGAACTCGCTGGGGTTCTGGCAGTGGGGGCTCTTGGGGTGGGACTCAGGAAGTTGTTGCTCCAAGGAAGGATTAAGAAGTGCAAGAGCTGTTCCTGTGTAAGCCTGCGCTGACATCCTGTCGTGCATCCACCCCGGCTTCCCCGGATCTCCCTCCCACCTCCCCTACAGCTCACCCTGGGGAGGTGGAGGAGCACCAGGGGTCGGGCAGGAGCCTCCTCTGAAACAGGGACTTCAGCACTGAAATGCAGAAACTTTTCCAGAATCATTTCACAGCAAATGCACACCTTGCTTTGGTTTGGGTTTGGTTTGTATCTTTTTTTCTTCTTTTTAATTTAACTTTTTAAAGGAGGACATATTTTACCCTGTCAAAAATTTCTCCTGACTTGTCACGAGAGACCAAACCCTTCTGAGCATCTCTCCAAGCACCCCTCCTGAGCCAGCCCTGGGTCCTGTCTGCAGCTGCCATGGGGATCTCCCACCCAAGCCCCGAAGATGCTCCTGAGCCCAGTTATCCACGTGCTGCCCCTGCCGGAGCAATGGGGACTCTGGGAATGTGCTTGTGCAGGAGAGCAGGGCCATGCCCCCTTCCAGGGACGTGGTGGATTTGGCAGTGCCAGGTTCATGGTTGGACTCGATGATCTCAGAATCCTAAATCATGGAATGGTTTGGGTGGGAAGGGACCTTAAAGCCCATCCAGTGCCACCCCTCCATGGGCAGGGACACCTCCCACTGTCCCAGGCTGCTCCAAGCCCTGTCCAGCCTGGCCTTGGACACTGCCACGGATCCAGGGGCAGCCACAGCTGCTCTGGACCACCTGTTCCACCTTTTCTTACAGGTCTTTTCCAGCCTGAAGGACTCTGTGGTTCTATGGCTGTGATTCCCAGCTCCCCAGGGCTGTTTGCAGGCACAGCCCAGTCCCAGCCCAAGGTGCTGTGGAGGGCCAGGGCCAGGAGCAGGCTGGGGAAGCAGAGAGGAACCGCTGCATCCAAGGCCATGGAACATCCAGGAGTTCCACCCCGAGGGGTTGCAGGTGATCTCCAGGCTGGGTCAAGCTGCTGGGCCATGCTGAGGTATGAACTTCCCATCAAATCACGTTCCCCATTTTGCCTTCTCCTTCCTGAGAGCTCTCAGAGACCATTAAGGGAAGCAGGAGATGTTTGCAAGGTTAAGAGACTCTGTGTCTCAACTCACCAGAAGGTTTGCAGTAATTTACAGCTGCAGGCAGCCAGAGCTCTTCATGGGGGGAAGGGAAATGCAATTTAAGGGAACACAAATAAATAAGAAGCCGCAGCAGCCAACACTCTCTGGTTTAATCCCAGCCCACGAGAAAGATTTATTCAGTTATCTGACAGTTTGATCACTCCAGGAATCCCATAGGTCAACCCATATCTACTGTTATTATCTCTGGGCTGTTTCCACCAAGATGCACAGGGAAGATTTGTTAAAGAAATGAACCGAGGAGGGCGTTGATGGGAGTGTAATGGATGGGACCCCCAGGGATCCTCGTCCTGGAGCAGCGATACTGCTCCATGGCCTGGGTGGGCTCTGGATGGACAGGACACACCTGGGTTCCCTCAGAACTGCAGAGCTGGACATCCCAGTTGGTCATCCTGGAGTCAGGACTCAGCGCTGGCCATCCCAGTTGGTCATCCTGGAGTCAGGACTCAGCGCTGGCCATCCCAGTTGGTCATCCTGGAGGCTGCTGTGTGTGGAGTCGCTGTGGGAGGAACTGGAGGACCTTTCCATTGGGAGAAGCCTTGTGGGACACCGGAGTCACGGGGCTGGAATTCCGGGGAGCCACGCAGGTTTGCTGCTCCCGATGCCTCCTGGTTCAGATGCCAGAAAAGGTGAGTGGGAAGCATCCCTTTAAAACCCCGGGGAATAAAATGCGGTCTGGAACCTTGTGGGGCACCTGCACTGTGATCCCACCCTGTGACTCCCCCCTCACCCTGTCCAAACCCCCTGTCCCCTCTCTCCCATGTGGGAGAGCCACCAAAAACACCCTCTGTGGCACTTCTTTGCCCATTTGGATTATTTTCTGCAAACTATCCCTTTCTCAGCCCTTCCCCACTCCTTCCCTCACTGTCTAATGGTTTCCCGCTGCAGAGAGCGCCTTTTGCTGTCGGAGCTGCCTGGGAATGGCACCAGAAAGCCACGGGAAGCTCTCCCACGCAGTTGGGCACGTAGCCACGGAGACATATGCAGAGGGAAGGGCAGCCTGTTCCAACAAACAGCCGGAGCACAGAGACACAAATGCACACAAACAAACAGGCCCACGCCCCCGGAGCACCTGAAACGCGTCCACACGGGAGGTGCTTTAGTGGGCCTGGCTAGAGCCACTCAGAGTCACAAAAATGCAGGTGGATGCACAGATTTCCCCTTCCCTGCTCCCACAGCAAGAGAAAATGCGAGGCTGGAGCACAAATACCTTGAATTCCCTGCATTGGCTGCCCTGGAGCCAGACCATTTGGCAAAAGCCCCTCTTGGTTTGAGTTTCTCTGGCTGAAATTAAACATCGCCAAGCTCCAGAAGCTGAGGTTGTTTGCAAACCTGTCCTTGCCCAATTTCATGCCTTTCACGGGCTTTTTCATTTGGAGAAAGGCTGGCTAAAGACTGCACAAGGGTGGGCAGGAAACTGCTGGCCCAGGAGAGGGTGTGGGATGGGTAGATGGAAGCCTAATTAGTGCCGTGGCTTTAACTGAGCACAGGAAGGGGCTGGAGATTGCATCTTTCTGTGGGAAAATGTTGTTTTTCTTCTGATCCAGGGTTTTTCCAGCATTAACTAAATAACTGCTGATAGCCTGGCTGGGCTCTGCACACCATGCCAGCAGGGGAAGGTGTTTGACTTGGCTCCAAGAGGAGAGATTTTGCACGGAAAAGCCAGCCAGGGCCTTTTCCCTGGGATGACATCCAGGGGTGGGAGCAGAGGGGGGCTGGGCACTGCCCAGCTGGGAGCTGGGCTTCGCTTCAGCTGAGAGGGGCATGGGACACCAAAATGTGAGGGTTTCATGGGGAAAACAGAAAAAATGCTGAATGTCCCTGGGAAGGAAGGAAGGAGCAAAGCTTGGAAAAGATCAGGCTGCTGCTTTTAATTTTTATTTTTTCATTCTGTAATTTTACACGTTTCCCTCTGAGGAGCTCACAGAGCTCTGTGTTGACGTTGGCTCTTCAGGTGAGAGGGAGGTTTGTGTCAGACCACAAAGTACTTTTTAATCAAAATTAAAAGTAGCATCAAAAGGGGAATAACACAACCCTGTGAGTGCTGAAGCCCGATGTTTCCTGGTGCTTTTCCCCCGCCTTTCCCCGCCCCACAAACCCAAACAGGTTTTGCAGAGCTTGGTGTTTCCAAGGAGCTCTGTGGGATGGTTTCTGTGTTCCCCCGACCCCAGCCCCTGGGCATGGATCCGTCCTGAGCATTTCCCAGCCGGAGCCAGGGCTGGGCTGCTCATCCCGAGCTCAGGGAGATGCTGGAGTCCCTGGGGGGAGTGAGCAGCTGCGGACATTTGGGATAAGGTGAGGGGTGGGACTGGCAGTGCTGGGTCCCTGGTTGGACTTGCTGACATCAAAGATCTTTTCCAGCCTAAATCCTTCTGTGCTCCTGCCCCTGGGCTGGACCAGCCGTGCCGGCTCTGCCTCACCTCCTGTTTGTTCTCCCCCAGCGCCCACGGCCGTGCCAGGCTCCCTGCAGCTGCTCTGGCTCTGGCTGAGCTCACGGGGCCTGGCCAGGAGCTGGGAGCGGTGGAAGGAGGCCACACACGGCCAGGACTGAACTGCAGCTCTTCCTCCTCTCCTTTTATCCTCTGCTCATTGCAGGGATGGAGGCGGCCACAGCAGAGCCTCTGCAGAGCCCAGGCACGGGGTGCTGCTGGCAGGGACACCCCCAGGCCGGGGAAGGGCTCGTGTGGTCCAGCCAAAGCCAGGCAGAGCTGGGAGAGGACGAGGAACCGAGTGCTGTGCTCAGGGCAGCGGGAGGGATGCTCTGCTCGGGGCTGAGCTGAGTTTCTCCATCTCATTTCCCCTCTTGATGTTCCCCTCCTCGCCTCTCAGGCTCTCTGTGGGGCACCTCGCAGCCCCGAGCACGGCAAAAGGAAAGGACCGACGGTCCAAAGTGCCGAGTAAACACTGGCACGGTGTTCCCTTTGCAGTCCTGCAGCTGCCTGGGCTCCCCTGTGGCACGGGCCTGCTCGCTGCTCCCAGGCTGGACGTGCCAAGGGATGCAACCTCCGGCACAAAGTCTGGGGGCCCCAAACCCTGGGCAGGTGTTCCCAGGCCCTCGGGATGAAGGGCAGGTGTCAGCTCAGGAGCAAAATCTGTCTGGAGCGTGGGGCTTTGCTTTGGCTCCTTCCTCGGGGCTGTCCCAGCTCCTGAGGCACCGCCTGCCGCAGGGACAGTTCCGGGCTGTGCCAGCAGCGGGGAAGCGGCCCAGACACTCACCCAGAGCCAGGACTTGGTGCCCAGCCCCTCATCAGAGTCCAAGGAATTCACTTCTTTCCGAAACTCGTGTTCAAGGCTTGGGCTGCTCCCATTTGAGAGCGCTCTGTGGCTGCCAAGGACCAGCTTGGCAGGGATGTGTCTGTGAGCCCCACCTGCCCCCTGCCCCTTCCCT
>VZRV01001678.1:147491-187929 GCA_013398115.1 Falcunculus frontatus | reverse complement strand
CGGGGCGGGGCGAGGGCTGTGAGTGCTGGAGCAGCGCTGGAGCAGGGCTGGAGCAGGGCTGGGCAAGGGGTGTGAGTGCTGGAGCAGGGCTGGAGCAGGGCTGGGCAAGGGCTGTGAGTGCTGGAGTAGGGCTGGAGCAGGGGCTGGAGCAGGGGCGGGCAGGGGCTGCGTGTGCTGGCACCGTAACCGCGGCACCGGGGGGGGCGACAGAAGGGCTTAATGAGGGTTTGAAAGAAACATCTTGTAAACTTTGGAGCAGAGGAGCTGCAGTTTGATTTGAACATGTTTGCTTGGCAGGGGCTGCCCGGGCCCCTGCTGCTGCTGCTGCTTTTACTGGTGCTAATTAGGCAGATTTCCATCCTGCCAGTCACAGGCAAGCGGCTCCCCCAGTGAGCCCCGGCAGGGCCAGCATCCCCTGCCAGTGCTGGAGGGGTCACTGTGTCCCCCTGAAGATGGCTCACGGTCTGGGGACAGCTCAGGTGGCAGCTGGGCCTCCTGGGATGGTGACAGGAGCCCTGGCTGGGTGCCTGCCAGGCCAGAGCACTGAGGATGATGATGGACGATGCTGCCAAACCCCTGGGACCCCTCCCTGGGCAGCCACAGGAACCTGCCCTGCCCAGAGCCCCCAGGCTGGCACAGAGCACCCTGAGGTTTTGACAATGAATTGGTGGCCCAGAGCAGGAGCACTTCAAACCTTCACAAGCTCAGGACTAATCCCACTCCCACTGGATTCATCCCACAGGCACTTCGCCTTCCATCGCCACCATCTGCTTCTTTTAAAGCTTGATAAATATTTCCTTTCCCCCACTGTCTCTCCCCTTCCCTCCTCCTCCTCTTGGGCAAAACCCTGCAATAACCCAAACATCTGCAGTAACACATCCTCTCACCCCAGAAGAACTTTCCATTTTCTTTTTTCCTGGCCCAGCTGCACTCCCAGGGTGGCTGTTTGGGGACAAGCGGGGACAGTGAGGGGAGTGGCGCTGGCCTGCCTGTGCCACGTCTGTCCCGAAGCTGTTGTGGCTCTTTTCCAGGCTGCTCTCCCGGTGTCTCCACACCAGCTGTGCACAGGAGATCCTTGCTGGGGTCGCCAGGGCAATCCATCTCTTGCTTTAATGTTTGTGGGGGACAGGTCCCTCTTAATCCATTATGGTGTCATTAAAAGGGAAAATGTTTGCTTTTAGGGCCCCACTGACCTTCCTGAACTACATAAAAATGTAATGAGCGGCTACCTTGGGGTTTTAAGCCTTTCTTGATGCACAGCTCTGTATCCACAAAAGAGGCACCAGATCTGTAGGGAAAGGCCTGATTCAGAAATCGGGTGGGAATAGCCCAGATTTGGTGTCTCTGTGGCTGCTGTGGATGTGCTGCTGCTGTGGTGGAGCAGGTGAGGGTCTCACAAGATGCTCTGGGATCTGCAGGGGAAAATGTCAGTGTTTAAGCCACCATTCCTCATGTCCAAAGCTCAGAGATGTTGTGGCCTCCCCAGTTTGGGTTCCACCCTCTCGGAGATGCTCAGCTTCTCCAGGTTCCATCCAGGCTGGGAACAGCCCAGCCCACCCCGGCAGATGGGATTTGGAGAGGCTCCGTCCAAGTGCCCCCTGCAGCTCAGGGGTGCCAGCAGCCCCTGCCAGATGGGGCCTCCCAGAGCCCTGTGGACACATGAGGACAGGCCTGGGGACACCTGGAATCCGCAGGCACTGTGGTCACTGCCTCCATGTGTCACCGCGGGCACGGCAGGGCCGGCTCGGGGGGGCTGTTCCCATGGGCACGGCAGACGAGCTCCAGAGACACGGGCAGCACGTGGATGTCACCCCAGGAACGCTGCGTTCCCACACTGCCTGATGCTCCTGCGGGCTCGGGGGGTTTTCTTGTCTCCTGAGACCACGAACTCTGCAGAACCCCTGTGCGTGGGGCAAAGGGAGCACACGGCCACAGGGTCCTGCTGTGGGAACCCAGGCCTGAAGCTCCCCCTGTTCACATCTGTACAGGCAGAGCAATCCCCCCAGAGACCCCAAAGGTCCCAGAGGGGCTTGGTGCAGCTCGTGCAGCTCTGCAGTGAGTTAAACTGGGATCGGGGAGCTGCAGGTCTGGCCCTCTGGAAGAACTGGGCAAGGTCTGGGGTCCTCGTTTGGCAGCACTGGCTGCGGGGCCACAGCCAGGCACAGAGCCTGCAGCAAGAGCCACGACTGCACAGAATCGTTTAGGTCGGAAAATCCCTCTGAGATCATCGAATCCAACATTTCCCCAGCGCTGCCACACCCACCACTGCCCCTGTCCCCAAGTGCCACATCCACACGGCTTTTAAACCCCTCCCGAGTTCATTAATGCACAAGTTCTTCCCAAAGCAGGACTCTTTCCCATGCAGACTGTTTTGGCAGCCAGACCGCGTCCATCGGAGCTCGGGGGATGGCTCGGGCTGGCCTGGAGGGCAGTGGGACCTGTCCCCCGCAGGGACACTCGGGCCGTGGCTCTCCCTTCCTCGGCTCGCAGCTCTGCTCCTCTCCCTGGGCGCTGGCAGTTCTTGGAGCTCCATCTATTGTTGCAGGGTCGGATGTGGTTGGGAACCGTGTGAAACGGTGAGTGGATGTTCATGGAGCTCCCCGCACGCGTGACCGGGAACGCTGAGAGTGAATCCGGAGTTATTTGCCTTTCCCAGCAATCCGGGGAAGGTGAGCGCTGCAGGAGAGTGGCTGCTGGCTTTTGGGGAAAGCTTTTGCTCTTCAGGCTGGACTCTGATTTGTCGGCGTTTTCCAGCCCCACAGCTGCTTCACTCCCCTCCCGGACCCTGTGCCCGCTCAGCTGTCCCCGGTCCCGTCTCGTCACTTTTGGGGACACTCAGGCTGGGAGCTCCTCCCTGGGCTGCCGCTCTCCCCCTCAGCTCCTGCAGAAACACGTCTTACAGCGGGAAAGATGTCCCAGAGGGCAAAGCCAAAACGCCTGAGCCTGCCTGGCCTCCAGGGCTGGTTCCTGCGTGGTCTGGGGGAGCCCCGATCCCTGGCCCAGCGCCGCGCCCCCGGCCCGGGAGGTTTCGTGGCCTCCCCGGAGGGCAGAGCTGCTGCAGGGCAGCTCCTCTGCCTGCCAGCGCTGCGGCATCCCCCGAGCACCTCACTCCCCGCTGGCAGCATTAATTACCGCTAATTACCCCTGACTTGTCTTTAACTGTTCCCCAATAACACGTCCTGATTAGGGAAGGAGGAGCATGTTCTGCCAGCGCTGCAACACCCTCAACTTTTCTCCCGAGTTCAGTTTTCACGCCGAACTTGTTAAGTTTGTGTCTGTCCTGCCCAGCTCGTGGTCACCGGGAGACTCTCTGCAGTGCAGGGACAGCCTCAGCAGCTTGGGGGCTGATATTCCAGGGACTGGGGAGGAGAGGGAGATGGATTATCCAACATTCTACACCAGGCTGGGGCAGCAATGGAACTGTCATGGGATCTGTCACTCCTTAGCTCCGTCCTGCCCAGACCCCTTCTAGATCCTTCCACCCTCTCTGCCACTCCCGTGGTTTTTCTCTTTTCTCTCTGTGCATTGATATAACGGGGTGAAATTAAACTGCATCAAATTTTAGGTCTCAGGAAGGAAAAAAAAATTATAATGGCAAAATCTGTTAGACCATGGAATAATCTTCTGGGGGAAATGGCGGGAGCTTTATCACTCCAGTCATTTCCACCTGGGCTGGACAGAAACAGTAGGAAAGGAAATACTGGGGAATGCTGAGGATACGAGATCACCTGGGGATGAGAGGGATTTTGCACTGGGACGTGTCTGACCTGGAGTTGCTCCCTGTGTATCCTGGGATGTCAGGGCACGTTCAGAGGTGGGAGATTCGCTTTTAACGAGGGGCTGCTCTGTAACGAGCAGGTGAGATTTCCCACACCCCCTGGTACCACAGTGTTTGAAGAACACCCAGCTGCCTGGCGCTGCCGGCTCTCCTGTGGGTTACCCAGCTCGGTATCCAGCCTTTATTTTTATGGAAAATCGACAGTTGGGAATTGAAGCCTGATTTTAGCTGCTGACATTTATTGCTGATATAAAATACAGTCTCTCCTCTCCTCGAGCCGTGCAAACGTGGCTCCTGCAGGGCTCCCTTGGGGTGGCAGAGGTGGGTTTGGCAGGGCTGCACCCTTGAGGTCTGTAGGGGAGATCAGAGATGAGTTCCTGCTCCCAGAACAACTCCAGTGCTGACCACTTCCACACCGCAGGAATCCCTCCAGGGCTCCTTCCATTCCCCCGTGCTGGCACCGGGGCTGCTCCCTCCTGCAAATGCTTTGGGATTATCCAAGGTGGGGATGCACAGGCAGGCATAGGCTCCTGCAAACGAACCTTCACAGCCCCTCTGCAGAACCTTTCCTTCGGTTTTGCTGGCCAAGGCAGGCGCAGGATAGATTCAGGACACCTGAGGAACCTCGCGCTGGACCCCACTGGAAATATGATTATACTGGAAAAGGTTATTTGCCGAGAAGTCTTTCCCAGGAGCTTTGGTGTGAAGGCCAAAGGAAGGCAAACATCTCCTCCAGCCTCTCCTTTCAATTTTTTGAGGGTGATTCTGTACAGGGCAGGGTTTGGGACTGACTCCTCTCTGCTCCTCCCAGAGTGGCTGGAAAGGCAATTGCTGCTCTTGAGTGGAGGAAAACAGAGAAAATAATTTGAAATATCCCTGTGCCACAAATGTTTTATTTCGAGGAGCAGCAATAACCCGGCAGCCCCAAATGAAATATTGAATTTTAAGAGAGATGCAAACACATACAAATGAAAAATGTCTCTGATCATAAAGAAAGCATTTGCTAAAATTAAGATGGAATGCATTACTGTCCAGGCTGGAGACAGGAGTGTCGGCAGAGCTGTGGAAGGGAGGCTGACTCCTTAAGTGACCAGATGCAGCTATTGTTTTCTTTCCATTAATGCCAGTGGCAGTATTAGAGAGAAAAAAAAATCAAATTGTCTGACAACAGTTTAGAAGGGAATTGAGTGCAGTCCTTGCAGAGGTCTCCCTAACTTCCACCTCCACAGGAATGGAGACTGGAACACGCTCCCATCCACAGGGATGGGGCTGGGCAGAGAGGAATTAATTTTGCTGAGCAGAAATAATGTAGAGAATGCCACAATAATCATTGAAAGGACAAGTGGGATCGGTCTGGCCCTCGCAGTAATCGATAGGGCCCATTATCCAGCTGAACTGGCATTCGATGGGAATGGCTCAGGATTGTATTGGATGTATCTGTGGTTCACACATCAGCTCACGCAGAGCCAGGGGGGTATCGACCTCAGGGCATGGCATCTGCAGGGAGTCTGTGGCTGTTTGTGTTTAGGGAAGTGTTTCCTGGCGGCTCCCAGTTTGGATGGAGGGGCTGGTCCCGGTTTGGATGGAGGGGCTGGTTCCAGTTTGGATGGAGGGACTGGTCCCGGTGAGGATGGTGGGACTGGTCCCGGTTTGGATGGAGGGGCTGGTTCCAGTTTGGATGGAGGGGCTGGTTCCAGTTTGGATGGAGGGGCTGGTCCCAGTTTGGATGGAGGGGCTGGTCCCGGTTTGGATGGAGGGGCTGGTCCCAGTTTGGGTGGAGGGGCTGGTCCCGGTTTGGATGGAGGGGCTGGTTCCAGTTTGGATGGAGGGACTGGTCCCAGTTTGGATGGAGGGGCTGGTCCCGGTTTGGATGGAGGGGCTGGTCCCAGTTTGGATGGAGGGGCTGGTCCCGGTTTGGATGGAGGGACTGGTCCCGGTTTGGGTGGAGGGACTGGTCCCAGTTTGGATGGAGGGGCTGGTCCCAGTGCGGATGGAGCAGCTCAGGGGCCAGGGAAAGCAGCGAAGCTCCCAGCACCTCCTTGGTCACAGGCAGGGATGAGCTCAGGAAGGGCCTTCCTGGCTTCCCAGGAGCTGGGTTTGGGATGAAGCCCTGGCTGCTGCCTCCCCACGGCACCTTCCCTCAGTCACCAGGGAGTTAACTGCCCTTTTTCTCCAAGCAGGAAAGAGCACGGAGGTAAAAAAAATCTCAGTGATTTCAGTCGATTAAACCAAAGCCTCCTGGGTCTGCTGCTTTTGGATTTATTTATTTATTTATTTATTTATTTTACATTTTTGTAAATGAGTCTTCCAGGGTCCTCGAGTGCTTCCCACGGGGAGTGACAATCACGATCCGCTGCCTCACTCTCCCCACGCTGCCTCTCCACGGGAGCTCAAGAAATCTTAACATCCCATCAAAAGCTAATTACGTTCTGACACAGCAACTGGAGGCCTCGAGAGCTGGGGGGAGAGATCAGCTGACATAATGGCTTTAAAATTGCACGGAACATGCAGAATATTTGGTGCTGTGGAGTGCTGGTGGTTCAGGGCAGCAGAGGGAGAAAGGAAAAGGGCAGTGGGAAGGAGGTACAATGGGATTTGTACTGGAGACCCACTCCAGGCCACGGGTCCCCGACCTGATCCTGCACCTTGTTGTTGCTTTCAAACACTGCAGCTCTTCTTTTGAAGGGGAAGATGCTCCCAACCTTCCTCTTCCTGGGTCTCATTCCCCCATGGGATTGAGGCACCCCCAGAGCAAAGGGGTGGGTGTTGTCTCCTCACCTT
Organism: Falcunculus frontatus; assembly: GCA_013398115.1. Taxonomy (NCBI): domain Eukaryota; kingdom Metazoa; phylum Chordata; class Aves; order Passeriformes; genus Falcunculus; species Falcunculus frontatus. The sequence goes on along the minus strand of VZRV01001678.1, from coordinate 181,370 downwards.
TTGGGAAGCCCTTGAGGTCCCAGTGAACAGAGACAGCCCCTGCTCTGTCTGCAGCCCCCAGAGAGAGGGGAGAGCTGAGGGCACAGGTGAGAGGAGGAGTCTGGGAACAGCTGGACAAAGGATCCGGCCAGGGCTGGTCACTGCAAAGCTGAAAATGGGACAGGGCTGGAAGGGAGCTCCTGGGAAGTGCTCCTGTGTGGTCATCCCTCCGTGTGTCCTTCCCTTTCCCTCCGTGAGTCCTTCCCATCCCTCCGTGTGTCCTTCCCATCCCTCCGTGTGTCCTTCCCATCCCTCCCTGGGTCCTTCCCTTCCCCTCTGTGGGTCCTACCCATCTCCTCTGTGTGTCCTTCCCATCCCCTCTGTGTGTCCTTCCCTTCCCCTCTGTGGGTCCTTCCCTTTCCCTCCGTGTGTCCTTCCCATCCCTCCATGGGTCCTTCCCATCCCTCCGTGTGTCCTTCCCTTCCCCTCCCTGGGTCCTTCCCATCCCTCCCTGGGTCCTTCCCTTCCCCTCTGTGTGTCCTTCCCATCCCTCCCTGGGTCCTTCCCTTCCCCTCTGTGTGTCCTTCCCATCCCTCCGTGTGTCCTTCCCTTCCCCTCCGTGTGTCCTTCCCATCTCCTCCGTGTGTCCTTCCCATCCCTCCGTGTGTCCTTCCCTTCCCCTCTGTGTGTCCTTCCCATCTCCTCTGTGTGTCCTTCCCATCTCCTCCGTGTGTGCTTCCCATCTCCTCCGTGGGTCCTTCCCATCTCCTCCGTGGGTCCTTCCCAGGGCATTTTCTGTTGGCTGTTCCTCGGGGTAAGACTGGCTGAGATGAGTCGGGCACAGCCTGGAGCTGGAGGTGATGGAAATACCTGGAGAGGAGAAGGATCCAGACAGACATTAGAGCCCCTCCCAGTGTCTAAAGTGCTCCAAGAGCTGGAGAGGGATTTTGGGCAAGGGCCTGGAGGGACAGGACAAGGGGGAATGGGCTGTGGGGCTGTGGGGTGCAGTGTCCCCCCCCCATCCTGAAGGAGCTGCTCTTCCCAAACCCCACTGACCAGCTGCCTCCATACCAATGTAATTCTTTCTTAAGATTCTTGGCTCTGCTCAGGAGCGTGGCAGGAGGGCTGTGGCTGACCAGGCAGCAAATTAACTGGAATTTCATTATCCAATAATTTATATGATGCCTATGTATTTTAGTGAGACACTTCCTTTAATAGAAGATGCCCTCTGTCCGCTAACTATTTACACTGCTGGGCTCCCGGGGGCCTCACGTGATGCTTCCCTTTTTAGTGACCTTCACAGGAGAGAGAAGAGTGATCTTCGTTTCCCTTGGTTTTTATAATGAATTTTGTTCCCTTCTTCTTTGCAATGATTTATTCCTCTGGATTTAAAGCACTACAAGCTCAAAATTCCCTGTGTGTATTGGTGCAAATCAGGATTCACTCCCCAGGTGTGGCCAAAGCTGCTGGGCGGCCCCAGGAAGATGCCGGGGTGGCTCTGTGCCTTGGATTTGGTGGCCCCAGTCTGGAGGACAGAGCGTGGTGGCTGCGGGTAAGTGCCAGCACATGGGTGTGAATTCCAGCCAGGAATGTCATCAGCTCCTCGTGGCCTTCAGAGATGCTGCCCCACGTCACGGGCATGGTGGCACTGCCCCTGTGCCACCCATCCCTCGTTCCCTCGTGGTACCAGAGCAGTGCAAGGCACAGCAGGGGCCCACCTGCCTTGTCCTGTGAGGAGCGTGGTGCGTGGCAGGTGCTGGTGAGGACAGAGGGGCTCTGGAGTGACCTGGATGTTGTCCCCAGGTCTCTGACGCTCTGCTCTTGCTCTCAGCCCCTTTTGCAGGTCTCTGTCCTCCTGTGGGGACAGAGGCAGTGGCAGAGCGACCTGCTGGCTCCTCAGGATGCTGGAGACTGAGCCTCTTTGAAGATTCCTTTGCTGAAGAAAACAAAGGCTCATTAAATCCATCTCGGGCCTCCGGTGACAGTGACGCGGGGAGGTGTCATCGGTGATGTGACTCACAAAACACCAGCGAGAGAGCAGCACCCCGGAGGGCAGGGTGGTGCTTTGTGCTGCTGGGAGGGGGCAGGAGGGAGGGGGCACCTGTGTGGGTGTCTGGGGGTGGGCGCTGTGCCGGGCTGTGCGCCCTCCCCTCGGTGCCCCACTCCCACCCAAACATCCCGGGAAAAAGCCCTGCTGCAGCTGCGGGAGCTGGTGGGGGACACCTGGCACCTCCCACCCCGGGGCTGGGAGCCCATCTCGGCACCGTGGTGTTGGCTCTGTGACCACAGCAAGCTTGGGTCCATCTACAGGTGTCCAAACCTCGCAGATGTGCCACCCCTCCTCCTGAGCGCAGCAGGGACAACACTCCGGCTTCTGGGCACTGACAGTGGCTCCTTCCCTCACCCCTGGGAAAGGCCAGCCCAGGCTGGAGAGAGCTTCTGGCAAGGAAAGTCTGGATTTACAACCCTCCTGGCATGGATCAGCCCTCAGGCCCTGCAGACAGTGTGATCCAAGCTCCCTGTGCTGCCTGACCCACAGGGGGTCATTTACGGGCCAGAGCTGAACTTCCAGGCAGTTTCCCATCACGCAGGGGCACCAGTTTTGCCCGAGCTTGGTTGGGAATGAATCAGCTGCCACAAACAGAGGGCAAAGCCTCCATGGAGTGACAGGCGGGGACGAGCTGTTCCCCTTCCCATCCTCCCCCGATAGATCTGCAGAGCAGGATGAGTTGAGCATCTCCATTTCCCAGTGCTCGAGGGCTCAGTGAGAGCCTCTCCTGGGGAGATAAGGATGCTCCAGAGCACCACAGCCCAGCTGAGCCAGCTGGCGCAGGGCACAGTGAGGGCTGCCTGGGAGCAGCCGTAGCTCTCCCTCGCTGCCGAGCCTCCTCTTGTCCCAGAAGGACCCTCCAGCCCCCAGCAGGACCGTGCCCTCGAGGGATGATTCATCCCAGCCCGGTTTCACCACAGGATTCATCTCCCTTCTCTGAGCACTCGCTTCCTTTTAATTAGAGCTGAGAGGAGCGAGGGTGTTTGAGGAGAGGAGGAAGAGCGAGGTTTGACTCATGGTCTCTGTCTCAGAGGACAGTGTGGGGGAGTGAGGGCTGGGGAGGTTTTTGTCCAGGTCCCATCTGATCTCGTTTGCTGCTTTAGCCTCTTTGAAGGACACGATGTCCACGAGAGCCCCAGTCAAAGGCTGCTGCAGGGACGGGCTGTGTTTCCTGGGCACTGCCTGTGCCAGCACTGCTGCCCCCGCCTCGGGGCAGTGCCCACACTGAGCTCTGCCCTGTCCCCAGGGGTGCCCAGTGCTGGGCCCTGCCTGGTGTTTGCTGAGCAATGAAAATATAAATTACGGCTCAGCCCACTCCTGCTTTTGCAGTACTGTGAACCACACCCAGTGAAGGGGGAATGGGGATTTGGCCTTGGCTCAGTAATGATTAGGGTCTGTATTTATGGGTCTCACGAGCTCGGTGGGTCACAGGCTCTGCTCTGTGTCACTCTCTGCTCCTCTACAGCACCCATTGCTTTTAGTTACCACCAATGAAAGGACAGGGTTCAACCAGAGCCAAAATCCAGAAACGCATCCACCTGCAGGAGAACCCTCTGATGTCCCTGATGGACACCTGGCTGCCCTGGCTCCCAGTCTGGGGCCACACCAATAAATCCTTTCTGTCCCCACCATTCCCCACGGCACAGTGGGAGCTGGGTAGAATGGTTTGGGTTGGAAGGACAAATAAACCCCCCACAGCGAGAAGGGTCATCTTGGACTAGATCAGCTCATTGATGGTCGATGGTATGGCCAGGGACTTGAACTTGAGCTGGGATTTCCCAAGGCACCAGGACCGGAGGACAATGGGCAGGAAAAGCGGCCTCGGAACAGAACTGAGGCACTCTGGAGCACGGGGCTGCGCCTCCCAACGAGAGCAGGACTGAAGCTGGGAACCCCTGGCTGTGCCCCATCCTCTGCAGAAACTCGGGGTGATCAATTCATGTGTCGGCTGCGGGATCTGCCCCCGCAGCACCGCAGCTGGAGCGGGCTCAGCATTTCTGTGGGATGGATGAATCCCGGAGGTGTGAGGAGCTCCTGCACGAGAGGGAACGGGTTCCTCACTGCCAGGAGCGTTCCTGCTCCTGCGGCTCCTGCGGCACAGGCGGAGTGGGCGGGAGCGCCGCACCAAAGGAGGGATTTAGAGAGGAAAAGAGATGTTTCCGTGTGAGGATTTCAGCTGCACAGGAAGCTCCTTCCTGCTCGCTCGGGCAATTATCTGAGGCTCCACGGAAGCAGAGCTGGTCTGCAACTGCGTTCCCTCGGTGGGAGATCCTCCTCGCTGTGGTGGGAGAAGTTTGAACGAGAGGGTTTTGGCAGCAAGGGAAGATCCTGGTTTTTGCAGATTTTTTCAGAAATCCAGTTTATGAAACATTGTCTCTCGTTGGGAAACTATTTTGTCAACTCTGTAAACAGACAGGTCTGAGGTGGTGACAGGAACTCACCTAAATCCCAGTGCAGGGGTGTGATGCGGGGAGAGCAGATGCTAAGGCAGAGAAATGACAAAAGGAGTCAACATCCTCCCCAAGGCAGCACTGGAAACAGGGATATGATGTTTGCATTTTGGCATTCAAAGGTCTCCAGATTTATGGGGGTTTTGTGGTCACAACAGCCTGGTCAGCCTGCTCAACACTGGCTGATTTCCACTAGAAGGTGAAGAGGAAAACTGGAAGCAATTCCAAGCCATTCCCTCCCTCCAGCTTACATGTTGCAAATTACTGGCAATCAGCAGAGGAAAGTTTTGCAGCAGAATTGATGATATTGTGAGGCTCCAAACTGGAACCCTACCGGTGATTTGGAGAGAGCTGGAAATTGCTTATGATCTCATGGTGTCAGGTGTCTCATTTATAATAAACAAATACAGAAAATGCACCCCAGACAACTGCTGTCAGATACAGGGAGTTATCAGCCAGCGAGCTCCCTCGGAATTTGGTATTTTAGGTCAGCTGGGTTTAACTTATTGGAAGCTGCAGGCAGATAAATATCAAGGACTTTCTGAGTCAGAGCTGTGGTGTTCTGGAGACGTTCAGTTGTTCATGTGGGGTTTGGGTCAGTGTGTAAATGAATAAATGAAGTGCAGAACCGAGCAAAAGCCACTTGCAAAATTTCCCATGAAATTAAAAAGCAAACCTTGGGTTGTTTTCTCTTCACTTCCTATGAATATCAAAGGCAAGGCTGCCCTGGTGGGCCTGGCAGCGGGTTCAGAGAGTTCCTGGGAAGGGCAGGGCTCATTTGCAGCAGATGAAATGGAAATGGAGAAATCCCACTTTGTGCCTTGGTCGTGCAGGGCTGGAGATGAGAGGCGGTGGCCGAAGCGCTGCTGGAGGTGCCGGTGTGACACCCCACTGCACCCTAGCAATTTCAGCCCTGATCATTTGTAAATAGAATATTTGTGGTGGAAAACCTGATTTGCAGAGCTCTGCTCATCGAATGAGAGAGCGAACGGGAGCATCCAGCCTCCTGTGCCCCATCTGATGGGGATGGCTCAAACCCAGAGCCCAAACCCCGGTGCTGGAGGGCTCGGGGCCTCTGAACCGAGCTCCTGCTGGCTCCAGCTCCACTGACGTCAGCACCGCATCCTCACGGAGAATCTGCTCCCCGGAATTATTCCGAGCAATTGTTTAGTGAATAATTCTGAATAATGAAAATGCAGAGGGGAGGAATGGGGAAGTTGTTTGCTGTCGATTCACAAAAGAGGAGAAATGGAGGAATTTATCATGTCAATGATTTGCCTATGAATTATTCCTTCACTTCACACAACAAAATAAAAACCCCTTTCCCCCCAAGCCCCCTCCCACCCAAGCTGACGCTCGCTGGCTTTGTTGAATGTGTTTTTGATGTGCTGTCGCCGGCCGTGCCCCCCGCAGCCCCCGCGTGTGGCACCGCACATGGCACGCGTGGCACGGTCCCGCTGCTTGAGGGGACGCGTCCCCAGAGCAGTGAGGGGAGGCAAAGCAGCTCAGGAATGGAGCCAGGGAAGCCATAAACCAGGGGAGAGGCCATAAACCGGGGGAGAGGCCATTAACGGCGTCTGAGCCGCTGCTCTCCCGGTAATCGGAGGGGGCTGCAGCAGCCGGGGACATCAGAGCCATGCTTCACTGTCCCCGAGCTCCTCGGCGTCCCTCTGGCAGCAGGGAGGGAAATGCCGATGGAAAAGGGGCGCTGAGGGAGGCAGGGAGGGGAAATAACGCTCGTGGATGGAGGGAGGTGAAGGAGGGTGGGGAGGGAAGGACAGTGCTTGGCTTTGGCTCCGTGGGGTGCATGTTCAAGCAGGGGACCTCCGTCTGAGCCTGGGGACAGGCGAGCTGGACCTCTGCGCTCCTGGGAGAGGAGTCTCAGCCCCAGCCCTGACCCAGCAGTGCTCAACCGGCCCTTGACCACGTCCATCTGGTCCTCCTTGGAGGTGGGTGAGCTGAGGGCCTGGAGCACCCCAGACTGGGCTGGGGCAGTGGCCTGGGAAGAGGATAAATGGTCACGAGAGGCATGAATCCATTTTTTTTACACTACTCCTTAAACTTCCTTTCATTCAGCTGAAGGTGCTATTTGATACCCCATTTAAGTTACCAGTGTAAGAAATGTCTGCACAAGAGCTTTCACTAAATTGGTTTGAAGCCTCAAGTCAGAAGTGGTGCAATTTAGGGGAAGAGGCAAGAGCTTCCTCTCATTTTCTTAAAATAATAGTGCTAAAAGGGAGCCAGTCTCTTCTCAATTTGGGAATAGTTGGACAGAGCTGAGCCCCTCTGCTCTGGAGCCAGGCTGGGAGAGCTGGGTTTGCTCACCTGGACAGGAGAAGGCTCCAGGAAGAGCTCAGAGCCCCTTGCAGGGCCCCCAGGGGCTCCAGGAGAGCTGGAGAGGGACTGGGGACAAGGCACGGAGGGACAGGACCCAGGGAATGGCTTCCCAGTGCCAGAGGGCAGGGCTGGATGGGATCTTGGGAAGGAATTGTTCCCTGGGAGGGTGGGGAGGAGCTGGGATGGAATTCCCAGAGCAGCTGTGGCTGCCCCTGGATCCCTGGCAGTGCCCAAGGCCAGGCTGGACACTGGGGCTTGGAGCAGCCTGGGGCAGCGGGAGGTGTCCCTGCCATGGCAGGGGGGGCACTGGGTGGGCTTTAAGGTCCCTCCCACCCAAACCATTCCATAATTCCATGACTTGGGGTGAATGTGTATCATGGATTGGGTCCCACAGGGGGTTTGTGTCCTGGTGCTGCACAGGGTTCAGTGGGTAGAGGGGAGGATCTGGGATAGGAATCTGAAGGAAGAGCTGATTTTCCTGGACTCTCCAGTCTCTCCCACCCTTCTCCCCAGCAGCCTGTGCATTCTCTTTATTGGCCCCATTAAAGGCAGTTGTCTGTGCAGGGATTGATTTCGGAGGAGCATGGAGTTAATTCATCCCCCAAATGAAAGGCTCTGTGTACATTAAACAGTCTGTGTCTCCCCACGCCTCTGGATAGGTGAGCCTGAGCCTCTCAGCCCATTTCCTCTCACTCTGGGAGCCCTCGCCAGGGCCATACTTCTCCTGCATGGAGATTCAAGGATAAAACGACAGATGTCTTTCATTAAACATCTCCTGAACGAGCTGTTCAGCAGGCAATATGTATTCAGACACTATCAATATTTCATAAAGCCGTAATAGATGTTATCATAGATCCTCCATCCAATATTTATTGCTCCATAATCACCGATCCATTGCACCAGGGCTTTCCATCCCCCTCCCCTGCCTGTCCCCACTCAGACACGCTCCCAGGTACGCGGGGCTGCAGTGAAGTGCAAACCCGGTGCCACAATAAATCTGAAGGAGTTTGAAGTTGTTTGTTACTTCAGGCACTTTCAGGCCCGACGATAATGAAACAAATCTGTTTGCAGAAGGCGTTTTTATGGAAGGGTTTCAAAGTGAGTTGGCTCAGTGTAAATCTCAGGGTTGAGGCCATTAGGAAGCGTTTAAGCTGCAGAGGCAGTGGGGCTGTGTCTGCATGTCTGGGGGTGTTGGAAAGCTAAAACCTAAAATTAGCAACATGGAAAATACGAATCCCTCTGGGAGCTTGCTGCGGGGTCAACACGGGAAGGAGAGACCTGAGTGCAGCTGGAGCTGGACCCTTCCCTCCCTGTCCCCACCAGCATCCCAACGAGCTTCCCGAGCCACTGCTGCTTCCAGGGGAGCTCTGTAGGGGAAGGGTTGGGCCCAGAAGATTTATGGTTGGGATTTTCAAAGGAGCCTAATGGATGGAATGTCACAGTTGTGTCGCTCAGGGGTCAGAGCCCTGGGTGTGACAATCCTTTGTGCCTTCCCAGCCCAGCAGTCTCAGGCTCCTCAGTCACCCCTGCACCAGTTCTTCAGTCGACCAAACTTTTCAAAAGCATTTGGCTTCATGTCACAGGACGATCCTGATGGATAAAGTGGAGCATTCCAAAATCAACATGGTACACATCAAATAAATGGGGTTTGTGATTGGTTTCCAAATGGAGCCTTAAAAGGTGATTCCAGGCAAAGAGCTTTTTTTTCTCCTGGAGCCCTGAAGTGGCTGGTCTTGACCCCATCCCATTTAATGGTCCCAGGAAGGAGCCTGGGGAAGAAAAGAGTTGTTAAATCTTCACTGATAAATGTTGAAGTGACACAAAGACTGGGGAAGAAAAGGGGCCCTTGCAGAGCCCCCGTTAGTGACACCGAGCCTCGGGCTGAGCAAACACCGTATTTTATACGGCCAAATGTCAGATAATTCATCTCCCTGAGCTGAGGCCACCCAAAGGTCAGGTACGTGGGGTCCACTGCTGGTCCTGGGACGGGTGGAGGCATCTCCAGAGCAGGAGTTATTCACTGGACCTTGGATAACCCTTGGAGTGGGATGGGTTTCCTCTGGAAAACGCCTGTTTCTGTTTCTCTCTACTGACACAGCTTGGTTGAGCAGCTCACACAACTCCCACATGGCTGAATCTGGGGGAGGCTGCCCTGCTGTGGAGCCAGGGAATGAGGAGAATAATTGCAGGATCTGGTAACCGATGGCTCAGGAAAGCCCTGGGGACACAGAAGGTCCCTGTGAGCAGCTCGTGATCCCCCAGCCAGGTCTGCACAGGAAGGTTGAGATAACCCCGAGCTTAGCTCAGCATCCATAGTTCCAAAAGGGCGTGGAGATCTTGGAGGAGATTCAAAGAAGAGCTAGAAAAACACTAATGAATAGGAAACGACACCTTTAGGAGGGAAAATCAAGGAGTGTGATGGTTTAATTCAGCAGATCGAGGGCAATACCTGGCTGATGGCCCCATTACACCTGCAGGGAGGAGAAACGGCCCTTTCCCAAATCTTCCCATCCTGGCAGGGGGAAGCTGCAGGAGCAGCAGTGCCTCGAGGGCTTTGCCAGCGCAGCCCAGCCCGGGAGCAGGGCGGTGTTTGTACCAGCTGAGGTGTTCTGGTCCAGTTGTATTCCTGGATTTCTCATCACTGCGTGTTTCTGAAGCAATTAACTCCAACCCATCCTCTTGCAGGGTTTATGATGCATCGCTCTTTGTTTCTCACAGGGGTTTAAACAGGGTCACGAACTGTGGAAAATGCCTGAGAAACACCTCCTTTACGGAAACTTTATCATCTCCTCAGGCCCCTGGGGCCCTGTCGGGAAGCAAACCATAAGGAATGTGCACACGGGTGTGCAGGGGAGGGCTGAGCTTTTAGGATGTGTGAAAAATATTACCCTAAATGCTCACAGCAGTCTTGAAATCCGGAGTCTGAGAGAGAAGAGCTTTCCTTTCAAAGTGAGGTGCCCGTGAAGACGCTGGGTGCAGAATGGTTTAGGGCAGCTGGGAGAGGTGGAAGTGCTGGGGAAGGGGAGGTCTGGGCTGGGGTCTGGGTGGGGCAGAGCCCAGGCAAGGTGGCACTGAGGAACACCTCGTGCCTCACTCCATTACAGCCCTTTAAAACAACACCCTGGAGCCAGGCATCACCTCGGTAAACAAACGGGATTGTAGCTTTGATTCCCTATAAATCACTGGAGCCGTTTCCACTGCAGAGAGCAGAGTGTAATGAGCTGGTTCACGGGGCAGGCAGGGAACATTTTTATTTGGCTCTTTTCGGCCCCGTGAGCCCCAGGTTTGACTCGGAGTTTCTCTGAAACAGAAAACATTTGCTGATGTAGAGGAGCCTGAAATAACTGGGGAAGCTTGGGGGCTGCTGACACTTGAATAAATCCCAGTGTCCTGGTATTTGGTTAAACTTGAATCTGAATATTTTTGTATGTTTTTTACAACAATTACTTGCCTCAGGGAGCAATTTGTGGAGCTGAAACAATCCAAGACTTTTTTCTTTTTTTTTTTTTTTTTTTTTTTCCTGCCTGGTATTTCCACCCTCCAGGAAGTCCAAAGCCTTGGGAAGTCTGAATCCTGAAATGTGTTTTCCCTTGCAAATAGTTCCCAGATGCGGGGAGCGCAGGCTGTGAAAAATGCACAGAGCAAGCCCTGAGTGTGCCCCGGCTCCTGAAATGCCAACCAGGGAGCTGAGACTGGACCCTTCAAGCCATGGATGAAACCTCCACGGGGCCCCAGCTGGGACCATGGCACCTCGAGGTATTTCCCCATTTCTCCCAAACATCACCCACTCAGGGGGGAAAGCAGCACCTTGGCTCCCCTGAGCTGAATTTCAGATTTCTGAGGAAACCTGGCTCCCTGACAACTTGGCTTCGAGTGCTTATTATATGTAACACATAACCCCTTTAATATTACACATGGTATGTTTAAATGCTTAATTTACTCCGGGAAGGATTGCCAAGTGCAGCTCTTCTGTTGATATATCATTTGCATGATAAACTGGTGTATTTTAAGGCACAAATAGGATGCGTCTGTGAACTATCTGTCTGCACTTTCACAAGCTACAGCACTACAGCAGCTCCTTGAATTGGAGAACAGAGCCCCACACCATGCCTGGGGAGGGAATGAATGATCCTTTCTTCCAGAAGAGAGCAGAGACTCATGGCTGGTCTCCATCAGGGAGTTTAGGTCTGACTAAATCCTTGGGTAGACGTTTGTTTTGGACAAAAAAAGGCTTTTTTTCGCCTTCAGAGCAGCTACTCTTGTTTGGAAACGATGCTTTTTCTCCCTAAACAAAGCTGTTCCCCGCTGTTTGCCCCAGCCCCAGGAAGTTTCCCTGAAAGGACGTGCTCTGCACTGGGCAGGCCTGCAGGCGCATTGCACGGTGCAGCCAGCCTCTCCTGGATCCCAGGGCATGGAATCAGGAAGGCTTGGATTGGAAGGGACCTCAGAGCTCTCGTCCCACCCCTCCATGGCAGGGACACCTCCCACTGTCCCAGGTCCCTCCAAGCCCCAGTGTCCAGCCTGGCCTTGGGCACTACCAGGGATCCAGGGGCAGCCACAGCTGCTCTGGGCACCCTGTGCCACGTTCCCATCAATCCCTCGGCCTCCCCAGACTCTTTCCTCTCTCTCCATCCGTCTGTGGCTCTGTCTGTGCCCTCTCCCACCTCCCGGAGCTGGCAGAGCCCGTGCTGGTGCTGCTCAGCTGCTCCCTCAGTGCCCCGTGGGGCAATGTCACCTCCGGCTCTGTGTCACAGCAGCCGGGCAGTCACAGGGCCCCGAGAGGCCCCGAGGCCTTTGGACACTCGAGGCCAACATCTCAAAGTCTGATTTGACATGTTTCCAGCAGGGGAAGCATTAATTACATTAGACAAGTTGATGCAGCTCCCAGGTTGGGAATTGCACTTATTTGCCATAATAATGGTGTAAAGTCCTCTTCCTTTTATTGTGTTATCTCTCTTTAATCATGCAGAGACGCTCCCCAGTCATTTTAATCAAAGGCTCGAGCATCACTTATCTGAAGACTAATGACTCAACTCCATGAGAGGAGAAACTTCGAAGAGCTTCAGTTGAGCTGCGAGGAGCAAAAAAAAAAAAAAAAAGACTTTATTTGAAACTTTTTTTCCTTTTTTTGCACATGTGGTTATCCCCCTAATTTTAGCTGGAGAGTTTTGTGTGTCTGGGAGCAGGGGCAAGCCGAGTCTTGCTGCTTTTCCTGAGCCTGCAGCACTTAGGAACGTGGCTCAGGGAATGGGACACGCTTTCACGTGAAGGATATTCCCACTGGAAAAAAACAATGCTGTCCTTTGTTCGGCAGTGACACTGACGGTGTGACACTATGGGATGTGTCCTGGGCATTCCATACACCCTGTGTGGAGCTGTGTCTGCTGTGCCAGGGCCTCACCAGCACTGCACCCACCGGCCCAGGACAAGGGGGATTCCCTTCAAAGCCACACCCAAGCCAGGGTTACTTTTAAAAATGATTTAAATAAGGCTGTAACGGCTCTGGGAGCCACTTTGCATTTGCAATGGTGTCTGTCCTTATTTCATTTTGCATTTGCAGTGGTGTCTGTCCCTATTTCACTGTGGGTTTGCAGTGGTGTCTGTCCCTATTTCACTGTGGGTTTGCAGTGGTGTCTGTCCCTATTTCACTGTGGGTTTGCAGTGGTGTCTGTCCTTATTTCACTGTGGGTTTGCAGTGGTGTCTGTCCTTATTTCACTGTGGGTTTGCAGATCCCCCTCTCCTCCTTGCACGCTGCAGTGAGAAGCTCTTGCTTTACATCTTGGTGCTCCCAACTTCATCCTTGGGGTTCCCATCTCTTCTCCAGGAGTGTCTGCAGTTTAGGAGGTGATTTAGGGCTGCTGGCAAGTTGGAACCAGTGGGAGCTGCCGGGATGGAGATGGGGCTGCCTGATTTTCCATCCTGATAAGCCGGAGCCAGGCGCACCCAGCCAGCCCAGATGGCTGCGGCGTTATCCGTCACCGCGGATCTCGGAGCAGATGGATGCCACATAAACATCTCGCAGCCGTGGTTATTACTGGTGCAATTGCTATTAATACCATTTATAAGTGTTCTGTGAACCCAAACACAGCGCTGTGGAGAGGAGCACAAAGCACAGTTAACGCGACTGCTGGGCTGCTCATTAAGGGTGGCTATCAGTAACACTATCTGCCATTACAGCTCATGATGCAATGGCAGCACATCTTGATTTCCAAGGGAAAGGGTTGGGGTGATGAGTCAGAGCCCAGGGAAAGCTGTGGGAGTTGGAGAGAATGCCCGGCTTCAGAGAAAATTGCCACAGGAGACTGAAAACCAGGCACATGAATGAACCGTGGGTCTTGGGAGAAGCACTTTGGGCTGTAGCTATTCTCGGGCATCTCAGCTCTGTGTCTGACTCAGGCTTTGCAGCTCCCAGGGCTCTGAATTCAAGGTGGCCGGAGCATCTGGGCCAGGGCATTTTGAAGTGTGTGGTTTGTGCCTCAGTGCCAAAGGAAAGGCTTTAATTGAGGGGTCTCAGACCTGCTACTTCCCTGCTCTCTCATTCCCACTCTGCTCCTGACCTGCTGTGCGTCTTCCCAGAAATCTGTGCCTCCATCTGTCTTGTCTATTTTTGCCGCAGGGTTTTTGGGCAGGGACTGGGCTGCGTGACTGTGCAGCCTGGAGCACAACAGGGGCTGGGGCTGGTCAGAACCTCTGGATCCTGTGACAATGCTGGTCAGGAGTGATGGGGATGCTGGTCAGGAGTCACTGGGGATGCTGGTCAGGGGTGATGGGGATGCTGGTCAGGGGTCACTGGGGATGCTGGTCAGGGGTCACTGGGGATGCTGGTCAGGGGTGATGGGGATGCTGGTCAGGGGTGATGGGGATGCTGGTCAGGGGTTCAGTGTGCTCCAGGGGCAGGATTTGTGTGGCCTGACCTGAGACCCTGACTTGTGTTCAAGCCTTTCCACAGCCCCGTGTTTCCCTCTGAGCTGGAGCAGCATGAGATGATTTGTTTGGGGTTTTTCCTCCACAGGGATTATGGAGAGAGCTGGGGATGTATAAATGTGTTCAACTTTCACGTGCCTGTGTCAGGGCAAGTGAAGCTCACCCAGAATCTGCCTCTGAGAGAAGGGCCCATTTCCCCTCCAGGTGTAAAAGGAATACAATCAGTTGGGAAGCCCCTGAATGTTCCCAGGATTCAGTTCCCTTCCCTGGAAGGTTGTGCAGCCCTGGGAGAGGTGGAGGAGCCTCCATCCCTGAGATATTCAGAGGCTGCCTGAACAAGGTCCTGGGAAAACCGTGAAGTCTTCTGAGGAGGACTAGAGACCTCCAGAGGTCCTTTCAATGCCAAATTCTCTGACATTTGTAAAAACCCCTTTTTGTGTACACCTGAATTGTAAAGCATTTATATACCTTTAAAAAAATCAGGCCTAGATCTTTCTGCTCCAAAAAAACCTCTTTGAAAAACCTGGGCTGGGCTAGGAATGGCTTTAGAAAATATTTCCCATCTGTCTCTGTCGAACACAACGAACATGACAAGGGAGTCAGCGGTTCCTGCCTGATACAACAACATGGAAAGATTCATGGAATGTGTTTTACCCCCCAAAGAATTTCTTGGCTTCCCAGTGCTTTGTTAATGTGCATTGATTATGTTTACTGCGCCGTTAGAAAGTCATTTAGGGATTTATTGGGCTGGCTTTAAATACTGAGAGTGAGTCATTACCCTGACCCACTTGTGCCTGAGCCTAAAGCTGAGTAAAGGAGGGCGAGACTTTGCCCCAGCGGTGAAAACCCTCCCAGGAAACTCGATTTTGAGGACAACAAATGAAAAAGGGCTTGTGAAGGCACATCACTGCAAGCCTGAGAGTGCAGGAATGGCTCAAATCCCTCTGCCATCCCCCTCAGTCAGAGATAATAACGGGATAGCAACAGAAATCCCGACTGGATGGTGCTGCGAGCTGGAGAACAAATCCAGCCAGGTAGGCAAAGCCTGGCTCTTCCCACCAGCATGGGAGTGAGGGATTTCTCACGGAGGGATTTCATTGGAGATCAATGGACTTGGCTCTCTGCCTCCCGTCATAAATTTGGATGTCTCTCCTCAGATCCAGACGATTATGGGTGAGACATGTTGGCAGCTTCCCTTCAAGCAGAAGGGGGATGACAGAGTTTTTCTTAGAATTTGGGATTTGGCTCAGCCAGAATCATGGGATGGGCCATTAGCCAAGGAAAATGTGAACCCATTCATATTTTTGTGGGGATTTTTTTAATTGCGTTGCTTCAAGGCTGTGCTGGGAGTTTCTGGCTGATAATAGGAACAGTAATGATGGAAAGACCCTGAGATGTCCTGGCCAGTTTGGCTCCTCCCAGCTCAGAGTCCAGGCTGGGAAGTTTGGCTGCTGCTCCGACAGCTCCCCGTGGTCCGGGGATGAGTTTTGTGGTTGTGCTCTGAGCACCAGCCAACCTTAACATTTCCATTTGCTTTTACATTCAGAATTGCTGGTTTTGGAGCATGTGGAGTCCCCATTTTTTACTGGTGGACCTCTCTGCTGAGATGTGGTATGAAATCCTGCAAACCTGGGCAGGCTGAGCTGAGCTCGGCGAGTCCAGCGCTGTCAGGGATCGCGTGGATGGCTCCTCATCCTGAGCCAGCACTGCTGTAACCAGGCCAGCTGAGGGTCTGCTCTGAATTACAGCACTTGGCTACAGCCCCTTTATCCCCCAGGAGCCTGGAAGTGCTCCTGCTCTGCCATCCAAAGCACACATTTCTGCCAGGAGCAAACATCTCCACAAAGGACTCGACAAAGTCCTGCAGCCCCAGTGCTCTGGGCCGCAGGGATTGCCCTTGCTGCCTCACCCCACAGAGACCTGGGCCGCCTCCAGGAACGAGGTGAACCGAAGCAGACTCGCAGGGAAAGCACAAGGCAAGTCTAATTGGGCTTTTCCAATGAAAAACAGGAAAAAAATGAAGCAGAAAAAGAAAAAAATAACCTAAACTTGAGGAAGGAGTTTAAATACACCAAGCCAGCAGTATGAGAGGAAGCCCCAAACTTTCAGAGCTCTGGACCCCAAGATTTTTCCAGGTAAGCATCCGTGCTCTACTGGGTTTCTGTAAAACTGGAGATTTCTGCAAAATACCTCCCCCGGCAAGTGTTTGAAGTGTACATTTCTTTGGGGAAATAAGAACGAAATACTTCCCTCCAGGCTGATGTTCAACTGTTTTGTCTGAGTTGCCTCAAGTGGAGCTTTTGGGGTAAAAACTGTCACCTGAAATGTTTCTGACAGAAAAATCAGAATAGATTTAGTCAAAGTATTTTGCAAATCCGCGTTGAATTGTGACAATGAACAAAGGAGCCTCTGCACAACACCTGGCGTTCTGCCTTTCAACAGCCCTAAATTGAAATGAGCCTTAATTCAAAGCACTTCTTTTTTTAGACACTTAATTCCTTTTCACTCAAAACACACACTTATATTAAAGGAAAAGAATGTTTTCAGCCTAAAGAATAGATTTTATTCCTGTCAAAATGCTTTTTTACTGATTATTTGTATTTTCTTCAGCCAAATGAGAACTCAGGTGTTTGTGTGCCCCAAGGGAGATGCTCAGGACCACGATGTCCTCAGAGAAGGTCAGATCATATTTCCTCTGTGGCTTCGGGGGTGCCACCCCCAGCCTTGGTGTCTGTCCCCCAGCTCCCCCAGCAGTGTGGGCAGAGGTGGGTTGATGCTTGCTGTGCCAGAACGAGTTGTTTTGACACATCCAAATGGAAATTGCACGGGATTCTGGTTCTCCCGCTATTTTTTCCCCTACGTGTTTTGAATTTTTCATTCTCATTTGGGACGAGCAAATGTCAAAACAGCAGTTTGGGATTTTTATCTGCTCCTGTCTCTCTCCGAGCTGCTCTGAGGATGCTCTGATTTGCTCCTTGTCTCACCCACGCCGGCGGATCGGGAGCTCTGTGCTCTGCTCCGAGGCAGTGACGGCGTCGCTGCTCCCGGGAGGGCTTTTCCACACCAGCCTGGAAATCACCTGCTCTTCCCTCACTTAGGGATGTTCGCAGATGCTCTGCAAGCTTCTCCCAGCCAGGGCTGGCAGCTCAGCCTGCCTGGGGCTGCCCCGCTGGCACCTGCTCCGACCTCAGCTGGAAATGGGAGAAAGCACAGCCCCAACAAACCACAGGGCAAGGCCAGCAGGGCAGTGGGATGGAGCACGGGATGCATCTTCCTCGTGTGCCTCGGACTGATCTGTCCCCATGGCAGGGTGGGCACAAAAACAGGCTGGGAAAGTGGGGGCTGCTCAGCCCGGAGAAGGGAAGGTTGTGTGGAGACCTCAGAGCCCCTGCCAGGATCTGAAGGGGCTTCAAGGAAGCTGGAGAGGGGCTGTTCCTCAGGAACTGGAGTGACAGGACAGGGGGCAAGGGGGTTAGACTGACAGGGGAAGTTTAGGTGGCAAATTCCTCCCTGGGAGGGTGGGGAGGCCCTGGCACAGGGTGCCCAGAGAAGCTGTGGCTGCCCCCTGGCAGTGCCCAAGGCCAGGCTGGATGGGTCTTGGAGCAGCCCGGGACAGTGGGAGGTGTCCCTGCCATGGCAGGGGTGGCACTGGATGGGCTTTAGGGTCCCTTCCCACCTAAACCACTCCAGGATTCTGTGATTCTGTGAAAACTCCCAGCTCACTGCCCAGGGAGCCAACCCATTTCTTCCAAAAAACTTCCTCCACAGTTACCTCTGCCCCCAGTTAAACACAGAGGCTTGAAAAGGCCACACATTCCCCAGATTCACTTCTGCTCCAGCTGGGAGCAGGGAGCTGTGGGCAGGGAGCTGCCTCACCTGGATTTCCACTCTCCCTTGACTGGGGAGTCCTGCTCTGCCGATGCCCAGTTACATCCAGGGCTCCTGGCGGAGCCGGGCTCCAATCTCAGCTCCCAAACGGAGCCGTTTGCGGGCTGTGGGGGACAGGAACGAGCGGCCGCGGCACCGCTGATGCCGCGTGGGGAGGCGACGAGCCCGAGAGGAACCCTGCACTCCACGGGCTGCCTGGCAGAGCGGACCTGCTTGTGGCACTGCTTCATCAAACCGCATTTTCCCCTCCTCTTTTTAAAGTTACTAAATATTTTATGAACATCTGTAGGGCAAAACATTCGCTTCCCTCTCCGCGCCAGCCCTCGGTAACTCACTCGCCGCTTTTACTGCGCATTAAATCCTTTATGGGTGTAATTGTGGAACCTCCAGAGGTGCTTCCAGGGCAGTGTTTGTCAGTGTCCCCTCAGGTGGTGGCAGCCAGCGCTGGGACGAGCGGCTCGGCGTCGTGCCTCCCCCGTTGAGTTGCAGGTGGTGGTGATGGGGTTCAGTGCAAACGCAGCCAAATCCCTGCTCTGGGGCAGCGGCTGGGCTGGATCCTGCCCCGCCTGCGGGGAGGCAGCGAGAGGCAGGGAAGGACGTGGTGGCTGCTGGCTTTGAGCTCTGCGTGCTCGGGAAAGGTTTCCTTTGGAGGGGCAGCATTGCCGGGGGTGATGAATGTGCACAGCCATGAGCCCTGACACATCCGCGGCTGCCAGAGCCCGGGGGAGCCGTGCTGGGGTACCCGGGGTGCCTCTGCCTCCTCCCACACGAGTCCAAAACTGGCAGAGATGTAGGAGGGAGGGAGACAGGGATCTCCGGTTGTGACCCCTGTGTCTGTGGGGTTATTTTGGCACTCCGCTTTGTCTTTGAGGTGTTTATAATCCACTGCGCTCTGCTCTGAGACTCCAGGTGAGGGAATAGGGTTGTGATGGAGAAATGGACCAGGACAAATGCAAATGCCAACATCTGCCTTTAATTCTGGATGATGGCTTGTTTGATTGTTCGCGTCTCTCTGATTTCCCTTCCCAGCTTCAGGGACACACGGCAGGTGGGAGCAGCCGGGGAAGGAGGGGCTCCAAGGAAGTGCCGAGAGAACACGGCAGAGTGCAGAATAGCTTAAAAAATATGTAAACAGAGGTGTTCACACTGGAAATGTCATCCGGGGAGCTGCTGCCTTTCTGCCCAATACTGAGAGTGACGTGGACCCAACCCCACATCCTGCTGCTTCCAAAGAGACCCTGCTGGGAAAGGGGAGTCACAGAAGGACCTAAACCTGCAGAGAAGGGTCCCAGGCCCCAGCTTAGGGGCTTTGCCTTCTCGTGGGGGCTGTACCCCGAGTCTGGCACTGGGAATTTGGTGTTGACAGGTGAGTGAGCAGAGCTGGGAAAGCCAATTTGCTGAGAGGGACCCCAGCTGCTTCTTGTATCTGGCAAAACCTCCCGCAGCACCTCAGGGGAGACACAAGCTTGAAATCTTAATTAAAAAGCAGAAAGCGGGGTTTCATGCTAGGCTGATATTGTGACTCTCTTCCCTTTATGGACAATTCTTATGCAAGCTCCCACTGTGTCTGTGGAATTGCTAATTTAGAGGAAGTTACAGATTTGTGCAGTGCAGGGCCTGTGTCAGCAGTGTTTAACATCAGGAGATCGAGGTGTGCGCTGATCCCTTCCGTTGTGAGGAACTTTCTTTTTATGTCTTGCAATCCTTCTTTTCTTGTCATCCACTCCAGAACACACCAGAAGGAACATTGCCACCACCTGGGGCGTGCAGAGAGCACCAATAACCCCCAGTGTCACCATTCAGCACTAAAACTGTTCGTGGCCAAGCAGTGACAAGGTCTGGATCAGCAGGAGACGCCACCTGCGGCCTTCCCAGTCCTCAAGTCCCCTCTGGAGGTTTTCAGGGGGAACAGCACAGCGTTCTTGGATGAGCATCTCCGACCAAGAAGGCTGAGAACAGATTTGAGAGACCTGTGGTTTATGTTTTACTTGATCTGGGCCTGATGGAAATTTTGGAAAGCCAGGCTGACATTGCCTAATCAGAGCCAGTCCATAACCAGCCAGATGGGACAGAGCTGTCCCTCCTCCAGCTGAAAATGAGCCAAGGATATCGGCCTCTGGAGAGGGTTGGCTTTCTCCTCGTGCCTGATTAGGGAAGCACAAGCTCCTCTCTTGAGGCACAACTTTGAAAAATGTAATTTAATTCCTTTTGCTTCTCCGTCTTTTTAAGAAAATAATATCTTCTGTCCCATTAGATCAGGAACCTGATAGTGACAGGAAAACTTATGAGGTCTGAAAGTACAAACCTTTGGGATGGTCCTAATACTTTTACTCAGAATGAGGGAGATTTTAGGGCCAGCTGTGCCTTATGGAGACAGATGACCCCAGGGACATCCATTTGTGGGTCCCTTGGGTGCCCGGGCCCTGCCCCACACCAGGTTTTGGCCAGGCACGACTCGCACTTCCTGGCAGAGATTTAAGAAAGATTTGAGTTCAGACTGGTGCCAGCAGCAGATGAAATCCAGGATAACTTCATCTCTGCCCTCACGGAGGAAGGACACTCAGACAATGCCTGATCCAATTGTGGAACTCAGGGCAGGGCCAGGGGATGCCAAGCACAGAGATGGCTTTGGAAAGGCCTTAGAGAAATGTGGCCAGAAAGGGCCATCAGGGGCTTTTAAATGCAGATTACTCACAGCTGCCTCTGGCTCAGGACGGCCCCGAGCTGCGGATGGCCAGAGCTGGGAATGGTTTATGGCCTGTCCTGTCCCTGTGCCAGCCCTCCAGGAGATTGGCCTCGATGGACTTTTGATCTGATCCAAGGAGCTCTTCTTATACCCTTACCACAAATGGCCTCTGAGAAATGGGAAAAGATTGATCAAAAAGGGAGCTGGGAAGAAATTCAGGTTGGATCTTTGTTCGCTGCGGGAAGGCAAGGTTTGGACACAATTTGGGTCTTTCCCCTTGCCCCAGAGAGGTTCAAACCCCATCCCTGTGACCCAGCTGGGAGGACACAGCCCAGGAGTTTGCAGAAGCTGCAGATCAGGGCACGGAAGAGAAACCTCCTCCCCTCAGCGTGTGGGGCAGTGCTGGGGGGGTTTTCTCTGGGAACTGCCGCTCACAGGGCTCCGGGAGGGCTGGAGCATCTCCAGGCTGCCCAGAGAGTGAGAGGCTGGGCACGGGCTGGGGCTGGGGCCCAGCACAGCTGCTCCCAGCCAGAGCAGGCCAGCGAGGAGCTGCTGATGGATGAGTCCATCATCTCACTGGAGCGAGGTTTGCGGCTGCCTTAGGGCACGACTGTAAATGAGCCCCTAATGGATTCTGCTCCTAAAGCTCCCCTGTAATACAGAAATAGCTGCATCCCCAGACATGGGAAGGGGGGGCAGAGATGGATGCGCAGAGGGAAGGGATGCAGGAGTCCTGCAGTGGTTCAGAGGGCAAGAAAACCCCTCCTGAAGCAGCCGGGGTGATGCTGAGCCTGGTGAGACGCTGGGGAATGGGAGATGTGGCCACCCCCTTCCTCACTCCCAAACTCTGCTTTGCTGCCACGGCTGCTGCTGTAATCAGGGGCATCGGTGCCTCCCAGATCTCACCCCAAAGGAACACCACCCTCAGGATCAGCAGAGCACCTTCCCCTGCCCCTGTCCCCTGCCCCTGCCACTCTCCCCTCCCTCCCACATCCCTGCACCTCAGCACCCCAGTTTGGCTCAGCCATGGGATGGGAGCAGGCAGTGGCCTGTGTGTGGGAGACCAGGTCCTTTTCCAGCCAGGGCTGCGCTGTCCCGGTGCTCCCTCCTGCACATCCACCTCCGCATCCCTCCCCGCTCCCCCGCTGGGTGCAGCGGAGGCTCCCAGACGCGGCTCCGCACGGGAGGACTGGAGATGCTGAGCGGATCTGCACCACTCCCGTGTCTGCAAGCAAACAAACAAACAAACAAGCAAGCAAACAAACAAAGACACAGCATCTGCTCCGTGGTGACTTCAGCACCTCAAAGCTGTCCTTGGTTCTGGAGCTCTGGGATGGACGGAGCTGATCCTGACCGTGCAAAGGTCAGATACCACCACCAGACTCGGAGGAGGCTGCAGGAGCAGGCACGAGGTGCTGGGAGGCACCTGGGATAGTGGAAGGTGCACTTGGATGGTCTTTAAAGGTCTCTTCCAACTCAAATCATTCTTTCATTCTGTGATTCTCCCTTATCCCGGTAATGCCATGGGCAAAAAACCCCGGCTCTGTTCGAGTCAAGCAGGAGAGAAATCCTGGGGCTGGTTGCAAACCCGGTCTGGGCAAGAGGGGGGACCCCGCGATGCAGCGGCCCTGGAGCTGCTTCCCAGCCCTGCTTCCCTTTCTGCAGCTGAAATTTGCCTCTCAAACAGCAATGCCTGCAGCTGCAGCAGCTGCCCCTTGGCTGCTCTGCCGGGCCAGGCTCAGCCCTGGCACTCGCCCCGGCCACGCCACCCTCCCTCGAGCCAAAACTGGAGTTCAACAGGGAAAGAACTCCTCTGCCTCTCCCTGCAGATCACAGGGATGATCTTGGGTCTTGTGCAGAGGCTGGCAGACGTTACTTTGCAAGGAATCTTTTTAATCTGCCAGATGATTCCCTTCCCCGTCCCCTCCATCATTTTTACGGCCCCGCAGCGTGCGCGGGTCCCGGCGCGTCCCAGCGGGAGCGCAGAGCCCAGCCCGCGCTCCCCAGCAAGCTCCTGATTCATCGCCGCTAATTCCGTTTGCCACTCGCCGTAATAACAATAATCAAAATGAATTAATTCGGTATTAGTGGAGAAGGAACATTGGAACTGCGTGGGAATGGTGCTGCAATCAAATCAGATCCGTGTCAATTCAAAGGAAGATCTCTTTATCTCTTTAATAGCTTTTTTACCTGCCTGGGACTGCAGCTTATTCTCAAGGACGGGCTCTCGTATTAATATAACTTACAGTTGTTCTAAAATGTTTTCTTTCACAGCTTGTTCTAAATATTTTAGCAAACATAAAGTGGGCTTCTTCCTTTCATCCTCCCTTGAGATTAGGCAGAAGATGATAAAAACCCTGGTTTTCCCCACAGTAAATGTACCTTTTAATAGCTTATTGGGAATCAGGCAAAATGGATCAATTAGGTGATCGTGTGGAGCAGCTTCTTGTTTATGGGGCGATAACTCCAGGCAGAGAGGAACAAACTCTCCGGGCGCATGGCCATGGTGTTTATTTGGAAGATGTATTTGCATGAGGCTGATAGGAAACACCATCAGTTTATTATTTACACCGGATAAAGGTCAGCCTAACACAGGACTAATTGAAAATGGGACTCAGGTGCCACATTTAGGGTCTTGTCCAAAACTGGTCCTCCCACTCGAGGCTTTCCCAGCTGCACAGTGACCTGTGGAGGTTCCCCCTGGGCTGGGGGAAGGACGGAGGGTGCACACGATGCAGGGACTGTCACCTTCCCTGGGACAGGCCCTGGACCCTGAGCCATGATGGGGGACAGGGATGAGGACACTGCATCTGCCCTGGGCACTGCCTTGCATCCCCTCAAGCTCTGGTGGCTTTTCCCTGATGCTCCAGGGTGTTTGTGACCAAGCCAGCTGCTGGCATCATCAGTCTCCTCTCAGTTTGGGGGTCCTGTCTCAGGAGAGCACTGTCCTGGTGACACTGTCCTGTCACACTGTCCTGGTGATGCTCTCCTGGTGACGCTGTCCTAGTGACGCTGTCCTAGTGACACTGTCCTGGTGACGCTGTCCTGGTGATGCTGTCCTGTCACACTGTCCTGGTGACGCTGTCCTAGTGACACTGTCCTGTCACACTGTCCTGGTAACGCTCTCCTGGTGACGCTGTCCTAGTGACACTGTCCTGGTGACACTGTCCTGATGATGCTGTCCTGGTGACGCTGTCCTAGTGACACTGTCCTGGTGACACTGTCCTGGTGACACTGTCCTGGTGACGCTCTCCTAGTGACGCTGTCCTGGTGACACTGTCCTGTCACACTGTCCTGGTGACGCTCTCCTGGTGACGCTGTCCTAGTGACACTGTCCTGGTGACGCTGTCCTGGTGACGCCAAGCACCCAGCAGAGATTCCCCATCGCTCAGAGGTGTGAAGTGTTCTCTGAGTGAAAGGCTTCACTCCCACCCTGGTGCTTTGCAGGGAGGAGACACCAGGAGGGAAGAAGGGCTCTGACCACAAGGAGGTCTCAGGGAAAGCAGCACCCCCAAGGACGGCTGAGCCAGAGCCCTTCTCTGGGGTGACAAATCCCCTCTGTGGCAGGTGACAAGCCCACCTGTGCTCCTGGCTTGCCCCCACGCAGGAGCCCCTCTGGAGGTTGGCATTAGGTCTCCATGACCTGGGCTGGAGTGTGTCCCCTTTTCCTGAGGCCCCCCAGCCCCAGACGGTGACGCAGCCACTGGAATTTGTCCTGACCAGCCCCGGGGCATTCCCTGCCCTCATC
Organism: Falcunculus frontatus; assembly: GCA_013398115.1. Lineage (NCBI taxonomy): Eukaryota > Metazoa > Chordata > Aves > Passeriformes > Falcunculus > Falcunculus frontatus. The sequence continues at coordinate 157,307 of VZRV01001678.1, read as the reverse complement.
TCTATTTTCTCCCCATCATCCAGAGTTGCACATCACGGGTGAAATATGAAAGAAACAAATTAGAATTACCTCGCTGGTGTGACAGCGAGGAGAGCTGCGAGCTGGGGAAGCTGAATGGAATGATAAATCCCATCGCTTAAACTGTGTAATGAATTTTCCTGGAGATTTGTCTCAGAGTAAAGAGAGGGAGAGGAGGGGAAAAGTATGAAATTCTCCTCGGATTTGGCAGAAGGGTTGCAGGCAGCTCTGACTGAAAAGTGTAAATCTGAAGAGTTCGTGCCTGCAGCGCATCCAAATAAGTTCCCCTTCCCTAATAGTCCTGGGTGCAATTTTCAGTGAAATGTCAAATCTGCTTTGCCTCCACTGGCATTCGATCTAATAACATTATTTTGTCCGAGGAGCCTGGAGAACTAATGTGTTTCAGGAGTAATTCTGCAGCTAAATATAGGAAAGAGGATTTTTTGCATTACAAGAAAATATTTTTGTGCTATGAGGGACTTTTGTTGGGGTTGGATCATCCTTTGCCACTGATTTGTTGGGTGACCTTGGATAAATCACTGTCCTCTCTGTGCTTGTCTCTCCTTCCCTCTCTGAACTTCCCATGGATTTGGGTTTCAAGGTCTTTGGGGCAGGGACCAGTTTTTGTTGGATGTTTAGGATTTCTGGAAGAGTCACCAGGAGTGAGGTGCAGGTATGGGTACAGCTCCGGCCAGGGAAGGGAAAACACCATGTCACACAACCTTTCCTTGGAGGATGTGCAGGAAAACAGGCAAGAAACATGAAAAAGTCAGAGTTTTCCTCAAAAGCAGAGCTCAGGAACCCACAGACTATGTCTGAAGCAACCTCCTTCCCAGTGAGCTCCACTGAAACACGGATTTAGGGAATGGAAATCCCAAATGTTGATGTTGTTTCTCTAAAATGCATCCCAGGGCAGGAGTGGCTCTGTCTGGCTGGAGATGTCCTGATGGCAAACAGGACCCCCCAGTGCATTTCCACCAGGGCCGCTCCTGGAGCAGGAGGCTGCAAAATCAACCAAGACCTTACCAACCCTGGGGAGCTCCTGGCAGGATGAAGATCTCAGTTCTCAACATCCAAACTCAATAAAAACAGGGTCTCTGTGACATCCAGGCTGCTCCACCTCTGCCAGCAGCTCCCACCCTCCTCTCCTCACTGGAATACTGAATTTTATTATTTTTTTTTAAATCCTTATTTTTTCAAGGCAGGCCCAAAGGAAAAACCCTGAAAGTTGTCTCCTGTGGGAACGGAGCACAGAACATGAACAAGCTACACATACGTGCCAGGAAAAATCCATAAGAAGTGATATTCCCTGAGGTAAAAGGTGAACATGCTCCGTGCTCAGACCATGCTGTCTCACCTCACCGCTGTTTCCACTCAGAGCGGGGTGTTGGCTGTCCTGGCCATACCCAGCCTGTCGGGCTGTGCGGAGACGCAGCCAATTTTAAAGGAATTCTGAGGATTCTCTGCAAAAAGCACGTTTTAATATTATAAAAAACCAGATGATTCTTACAAATGAGCCCTTCGGGTGATTGGTGCAGCATCACCTGGCCTGGTGTCACCAAAGAAAGGAAAGGTTTTCATGCAATTTCTGATTGCAGCATCCCCTCCTGCTGTCTCGGCACCAGGGATGTCCTCTTTGATCCTCAGGTTGCACCAGGGGAGGCTCAGGTTGGACACCAGGAGGAATTTCCCTATGGAAAGGGTGATCAAGGCCTTGGCAGGGGCTGCCCAGGGAGGTTTGGAGTCCCCATCCCCAGAGGTGTCCAAGGAAAGACTGGAGGTGGCACTCAGAGCTCTGGGATCAGTCACAGGTTGGTCTTGGAGGAATTTTCCAATCTCAAGAATTTGGGACTCTGTGATTTCATCTCCCACCAGGCACCATCTCCCTCTCTGCCTCCACTCCCAGCCAACTCTCCAAGCCCATCCATCCATCCCTCCATCCATCCCTCCATCCATCCCTCCATCCATCCCTCCATCCATCCACCCTCCATCCATCCATCCATCCATCCATCCATCCATCCATCCATCCATCCATCCCTCCATCCATCCATCCATCCCTCCATCCATCCATCCATCCATCCCTCCATCCATCCATCCATCTATCCCTCCATCCACCCACCACCGGGCAGTTATGGATTGGCTGCAGAGGGACATTGGTCACACTGGTTTGGCTCCGCAGCCCCAGCCGAGCCCCCTCGGGTTCCAGGGAACATTAATGGGATGAGCAGCCCTGGCAGCGGGCACTGCCAGCTGGGAAATGAACCTTGGCACTCGCAGCAAGCAGGAGCTGATGAAGGAGGTAATGAAGAGTAACAGGAGTTTTAAGCAATTAATTTCCCCCCTCACTCCCCTTCCCACCATCTCCTTTTCCTTTTTCCTTCACCCCTTTCTATCAAGGGCAAAGGTGAAACTGTGCGCCCATTCCCTGGGAGCCTGGGCAGTGCCCTCTGGGGGCAGGACCTTCCCCTGGTACCCAGCCCAACCCTCCCCTGGCCCAGCTCCAGTCGTTCCCTCAGGCCCTTTCAACTGACGTTGGGTCCCTCACACCGGGGAATGTTCCAGAACCTTCTCACAGAAGTCACCCCTGGAGCACCACCCTCCCAAACCCTGCCACGCCCCCAGTGCAGCTCCCAACCTCCCTGGTGTGATCCTGAGCAGAGTCTGGCTCCCCATGTCCTTCTGGAAAATGGGATCCGCTGGATTTGCATGGATTGAGCCATGAAACGCGAGGGGGATTTGTTTGGACGCAGCTGGAATTTGGTCTCCCAGGAAGGAGGCAGCGTGGCACGAAGGATTGCAGTGCAAATTGCACTTTCCTTTATTTGGGCTTCAGATTACGGAACTAAAATTAAATTTAAACTCTTTGCAGAAAGGTAATTTTTCCTAATCACTCACACTGCTGCACAGATCTCTACAACTTGATTACGTTCTAATTAGATTAATTGGATGGAGAATAATTTCTTTCTCCAAGACGATCAACTTCAAACCACAAGCAATTCTACAGACTCTGCGGGGGGGAAAAAACCCACAACAAAATAACCCCAGCCCTCATTTGGAGCTTTAAAACCAAAGCACAGAATGCCCAGTAGTTAAATTGCTGAAGAATTTATGAGGATATCTGGATGAGCCCGGGTGTTGTTTTTCATTCCTTTCGCCCTCTTTCATAATTTTCCCTTGTGCTCTTGCTCTTTTTCTCTGGGCCATAAAATGAGATGTGGAATTCCAATTCCTTCATTGATTTCTGAGATAAAAATTTAAGAAACTCGAGTAACAAAAGGTTGCACTCCCACGTTCTGCATGTGAAATGGATTGCCTTTGTTACAGGGGCAGCAAATATTGAGCTGGGTAATGCTGCGAGGTCTTTGGCCTGAATACTAATGGTCATTATTTACCAGAAATGAACACGAGCCAGGGAGGTTCAGCACCTCCCGATTGGCTTTGGCATCCCAACAAAGGCATGGAGAGAGGGACAGGGGACATGAAAAGTAGATGCAGACCTCAATTCCTGTGCCTGGCCCAGCTTTATGAGCTGAGCTGCCTGTGAATTAATGCCGAGCGGTTTCTGCTGGAAGCATCTGGTGGCAGTGCACGTGGCTGTTAAACAGGCTGGATGTGCTCGGAGGACGCCGCATTCCCGATGTCCTCGCTGGATCCTTTCCTTTGCCCTCTCCTCAGGCAGTGCTGCCCCTTGTTGGGCACAGGTTCGAGCTGAGCTGGGAGAATTCGGGGCTGTAAATCCCCGCTGGCCGCGGGGCCGCGGTCGCTAAGCAGCTCCCGCTTTCCACATGGGTGGAAGGTGCTGAGCTGGGCACCCATGGGGACATCGGGGACGTGGCAGCTGCAGACTCAGCCCTGAAGCTCCTGCTGGAGCTCTCTCAGCGCCAGGATGAGGCGTCAGGGCCCGTTAACTTCTGGGAAGGACACGGAGGCGCCTTGATTGCTCTCCCTTGTCCCTTAAAAACCCAGTGGTGATTAGAGCAGACAGGAAACTTCACCACTTGACCTTCAGTGTGCTCAGGGAGCTTGGTTATGAGGGCACAAACTGCCCAGATTTCTTCTGGAGACTCTCAGGTCAAAGCTACTCTTTTCCAAACTGTCACAGGATCCCAGGATCACTGAGGCCGGGAAAGCCCTCCAAGGTCATCGAGTCCAAGCTGTGCCCAATCCCCACTTTGTCCCCAGCCCAGAGCTCTGAGTGCCACATCCAGGAATTCCCTGGACACCTCCAGGGATGGGGACTCCAAACCTCCCTGAGCAGCCCCTGCCAAGGCCTGAGCACCCTTTCCATGGAGAAATTCTTGCTCATGTCCACCCTGCTCATGGCCCAGCCTGAGGCCGTTCCCTCTCCTCCTGTCCCTGTTCCCTGGGAGCAGAGCCCGACCCCCCCCGGCTGCCCCCTCCTGTCAGGGAGTTGTGCAGAGCCACAAGGGCCCCCCTGAGCTCCTTTTCTCCAGGCTGAGCCCCTTTCCCAGCTCCCTCAGCCTCTCCTGGGGCTCCAGCCCCTTCCCAGCTCCGTTCCCTGCCCTGGACATGCTCCAGCCCCTCAGTGTCTCCAGGTGCTGTGCCCAGCACTGTCCCACACAGATCCTTCCAGCACCCAGGGAACAGGAAAATTGTGCCAGCCTGGAGCTGTGTTGGAGGCTGTCAGTGCCAAATGACCCTGGGCCATCTTCCTCGTCCCCTCCAGCCCTTTGTGTCCCCATGGGGTGGGTGGCAGATTTGTGTCTCAGTGGCTCCTGGGGTGTTTGACTGCTTTGAGCTGAATGCAAGGAGTCTGAAATATGAAAAGTGTTTGGATGGGGCAGATAGGCCACCTGCAGGTCTCATCCCCAGGAATGATGACAGGGCCTTGCAGAGCCACAGCGAGTGCTGAAATTAATAGCAAGAGATCTATTAAAGGGATTAGACACACGTTTGAACACTTACAACTTTATCTCCTGCTGCTTGTGGCAGGGACTATTTATTTCCCCAACCCAAATGTCTGAGGGGCGATTTATAGATTGGAGAGGGTGGAGAGAAACTTTGCACACTTGAATTCCCAAACCTCTGAGATTTGGCTGGGGGTGAGGGATGGGGACCTGGCCCTTCTGGGCATCTCCATGGGTGTCTCAGCTGGGATTGGGATGTGCCCCCTTCAGTTTTGTCCACACTCTGGAGCCGTCCTGGAGAGCTTGAACTGGGTCCTGTGCAGCTCCTGGATGAGAAGGTTCTCTGGGAGCATCCCAGAGCATGGGATAGGGCTGGGGCCACTCCAAAGCACCCAGCAAAACTCTGCTGACATCGGTGTTGAGGTTTGAGGAGCCTCCGTTTCTGAGGAGAAGGTTTTGGGGGGAGGCAGAGGGGTGGCTGCTTTCTGCACCTGCAGCACATCCACGTTTTGTGTCAGGTTTATCCTCTTGGAAAAACACGAGCCACTCCTGCAGGGGCGAGCCCTGGCATTTCCTCAGCACTAAGGGGACAGCTGGGGTGGCGAGATGTGCACGGATCTCTGTACCTACGAGATCAGGACGGCAGATCTGAGCTGCCAGAGCTCTGAGTGCTGGACCTCACAGCCTCAGCTGCTCTGGATGTGCTTCTTCGTGTGCCATTTGTAAGGTTAAATGAAGAATAAAGCGGAAGATGGAAACCTGACATCCAGGAGCACCCAGCAGGGCTGGAACCACTCGTGGAGCTGCAGGTCTCTAATGTTTAACTGGATTCCTCCCCAGACGTGATTCAGGGGTAATGGCAAAGCTCTCCTGGGCTGCTGTGGGGGGAAAAACATGTTCTAATTCTAAATGTGTCATTGGTACAGAGTAAATTCTGGGATGTTCACAGGCTCTTGAATCTCCTGGTTCACAGCACAGCCCAAGCAGGTCCTTTTATGTTCCCTGACACTCGTTATGAAGTTTTAAGAGATTGAAGAGAATGGAAAAATCAGGTTTAGTAATTTCTTTTACAATATGCCCCTAAAAGGAGCTTCATAAAATATGAATTCCCTGAATGTGCTTGTTTCTAAATTCAGAACATATGTCCAAGCGAATTTGTAGCTGAGGAAATGAAGGACAAACTGCCTGGGACGGGAGATGAGCAGACAGGCAGCTGCCCTTTCCCTGCCCTGCCGTGCCTGCCGGTCCCTCCTGCCCACCAGGGCATTTCCCAAAATATTTTGCACCCCAGGCACCCCCCTTGCTGTGCAGGGCTCCTGTCTTGTCCAGCTGGGTGCTCCCACCCTCATCCCTCACCCTCAGTTTGCAGCACTGATGTCAGCTGTGGGTGTGGGGACAAGGGGATGCCTCAGTTCCTCTCTGGGCTGCCCTGGCTTTTGCTCCTGTGATCCCTCCACCCCCGAGGACTGATCCTGACACTCACGCAGGAGGAGGGAAAATTTTCCTGCCCTGCCAAATGTTTTGGGTTCAGCAAACCTCCCCTGCCAACCACGCTGGGCTGGGAAGAGGAGCTCTCAAAAACCATTTGCAACATAAAAGCTTGGCAGAGTAAATTGCTTTTGATCTGTGCAAATAATTCCCTTGGCAATTTTGGGGAGGTTTTTGTATTCGTTTCTACCGTGTTAACTTTCTGTTTGTAATAATTAATTTCACGATAATCACCTCAACATTGTGAAACGCAGAATCATTTCAAACCAGAAATGTCTTTTATTTTGCAAATATCAAGGCTGAAACACGAACAAAGACAAAAATGTCCCAGAGGCAGCCAGGAAGGGGGGGTTGGTGCAGCCTCCTCCGTGCAGAAGTTCAGTTTTACCAAACAGACATTTTCTAAAGTCCCAGTCTTGTGCTGAGGACTTAAGTGGCCTCCAAGTCATTATTTTTTCCCTTTCCCTTTAATTTTTTTGGTTTTTAAGGTGTGATAAACTCTGGCTGCAACCTTTTCGGGGCAGCAGCCCTGGCTGAGCTCATTTCTGTCCAGAGTGGGAACAGGGATGCAGGGAGGGAAGAGCAATGGGAACGTTCACAGCTTTGTGTCCTGAGCCATCCTAAATGACCCAACCTGGCCTGAGGGAGAGGGGAGGGAGCTGGGGGTGAAATCAGCCCCACCTCAACGTGTCAGAACCAAATCTCCAGCCCTTCCTGCCCCAGTGGAGGCTGCTTTTCCCCAGCAGTGGATAAGCTGGTGCCATCCCCAGGGATGTGATCCACCCACGCCAGGGGAGCTGTGGGGCTTTTATGGGATTTTTGGGCTGGGTCCCTCATGCACCCCCCCGCTGAACCCTGCCTGGCTGCTGGAATGTTGCTCAGGCCTTCCTGGGGATGATTAACCTGATATTTAATTGGGGACAGCACCTGGGCATTTGCTCCTTCTCAGGCTCTGCTCCTCTCCATTAAAACCATAACAAACCCAAGGAGCGATTTTATGGTGCTGAGAAGAGTCAAACGCATTTGCTCTTTGATGAGAGGAGCTGTAAAATCCCTAACTGGGAGCTGGAGGGGTCAGGCTCTGAGCATGGACAGGTAGAGGAAAAATGTGGAGATGGTCTGATGGGACGGCCAGGGAGGGGAGAGAGATGGATGCATTAAACACAGACACACTCAGGCAGCCACCCGTCTCCTCCCGGCCGCACGGGAGCAGAGCTGGCCGCCTGCGATGGGCAGTGCAGCAGGGCTCGGGAGCAGCACGGGTGGTGCAGGAGCAGATGGATGGCTGGACAGCTTCCCACCGATCCATCTCCATCCGTCCTCACACCTCAATCCTTATCCCATCTAGTGATGCTCACAGACAGAGCTGGAGGCCTCCGTGGAGAGATGGATTGTTGCGGTGGCCTGGTTCAAGCCCGGCACGGCGGCTCTATCCCTGGGCCACTCGGTCCATGTGCTTCAGAACACCAACGTGGTGGACAGCAAATGGCGTTTATTGAAGAGTCACAAGGGTTTTTATGGCTTGGGCAGTCAGTGTCACTTCCTTCAGTTCACGTCCGACTGAGTGCAACCGGACAAGGAACAAAGATCAAACTGCAAAAGAAAAGGGAATCTTGACTAATTGTTACAACCCGATATCTTCCACAGGCACGTCCCTAACTCTCCACAATGGACACAGACTGAGTTCAGGGTGGTGTGGAGAGGGAGAGGCTTTGTTCACCCCAGAGCTGCCTGAGGAGGGTGACAAGGACAGGACACTGTTGGTGCAGCAGCCCTGCCCTTGCTCCTGCGAGGCCACAGCTCTGCCCTGGTTGTGCCCAGGGCTCCTGACAACCTTGCTGTGCTTCCCTGCTCGCCCAGGCTCTGCCTTCGGAGGGGAAACATTTCACAGCAGGGAAAAAAAGAGTCAAATTAAAAATATCTTTTCTTTTTTTGCCTCTGCAGCTGCTGATGTCCTTTCCCGGGGCCTGAACACAGGATCACTCAACAGAAAGTGATTGTGAAAGTCACTGCATTGGCTTCTCCTGTGCAAATAACGCCAGATTCCAGAGCTTCTGGAACTGCCACATGGATCAAGCTAGACAGCTGGAATCTGCATCCCAGTCGTCCCAGGGGCACACAGGGCCCTGCCGTGCCCTGAGGTGTCTGCAGCCACACAAGGATGAGGAGCTGACTGCAAGGGGGTGGATTTTGGGATGTGGGCAGCCCTGCCCTGTCCTGGAACGGTGACCCAGGAGCTTCTTAACAGAAGGTTTAGTGATTTTTTAGGGAGAAGGATTGAATCATGGAATTGTTCAGGTTGGAAAGGCTCTCTGAGATCATCGAGTCCAACCATCACCCAGCACTGCCAAGGTCACATCCACACAGCTTTTAAACCCCTGCAGGGATGTGGACTCCAAACCTCCCTGGGCAGCCCCTTCCAGTGTTTAACAACCCTTTCCATGAAGAAATTCCACCTCATATCCTCCCTGAGCCTCCCCTGGCCCAGCCTGAGGCCGTTCCCTCTCCTCCTGTCCCTGTTCCCTGGGAGCAGAGCCCGACCCCCCCCGGCTGCCCCCTCCTGTCAGGGAGGTGTGCAGAGCCACAAGGGCCCCCTGAGCCTCCTTTTCTCCAGCCTCAGCCCCTTTCCCAGCTCCCTCAGGAATCCTCCAGCCCCTTCCCAGCTCCGTTCCCTGCCCTGGATCCGCTCCAGCTCCTCAGTGTCCTTCTTGTCCTGAGGGGCCCCAAACTGAACCCACGATGCAAATGCAGGGACATTTGAGACCTGAGTGCTGTGCAGGGCACCTCCAGCAGGCCCCCACCTGGCACAGCTTCCCAGCTCTTGTCTCTCTCCTCTCCGGACCCCTTCCCAAACCCTGCAATTACCAAAATCCTGGCACTTCCCTGCCAGAGCCGCCGTTCCACCCCGAGCCTGTGATTCCAGGAAGAGCCTCTGCTCCCTGCCCGTCAGTCCCGAGGCTGCAGCAGGGCTGTGATCCCAGCCCAGCTCCCAGCCCCTGCTCCGTGTGCCAGGATCGATGGAGGATCCGTGGGTGAGACGTCGATAACAACGATCCCGATAATGAATAGGGGATGTGCTGCGGGCTGCGCTCGCGTGCCCCGGCACTCAAAGATCCTGACCCCGAGTAGTTGGGTACCAGGAAATCTGCTCAAGGATTTAACGACCCTTGGCTGGAGTTCTGAGCAGAGAACGGAGGTGGAGAGGAGGAGGCAGGTGGAGTGGAGGCGAAGTATCAAACACGTTGTGTTTGTCTGAATTATCTCATTCCCCGCTTTTAGCCTCTTCCTCACCACGCTGAGTGCCAAGCCTGGCGGTCTCTGGGAATTCGGGTGCCTTTGGGGCCCCTTCCTCATCTCCCACGGCTTTTGTCCCAGGATAGGGCCCTCCCTGGCAGTCACCAGTGGGGGCAGGGTGTGGGGTGTGGGCTGCAGCGGGGTGCTG
>VZRV01001678.1:117865-139090 GCA_013398115.1 Falcunculus frontatus | reverse complement strand
CCCCCACAAATTATCAACAAACTTTTTGTGTTGTTTTTTTTTTTTTTTTTTTTTTTAGTGTTTCTCTTATCTGACACAGAGGAAGGGGGGGAAAAAGCAGCGGGGAAGATAAAAATGTTGGGTAAAGCCAGCATGGCTGGATTATGGTGCTGGAGCCGAGTACTCCGGTGCTGTGCAGCAGACATCTGCTCCGTGCTCCTGCCTGATAGCGGGCACGGGCGGCTTGAGCACCACTCGGCTTTCCAGGCAAAGATTTTTCAAGTGCAAGCAGGGTCTCCCAAAGGCCTGCACATTCACACCCAGCATGCACAAACGATGGGTTTCAGCAGGATTTGTGCGGGAATCGGCCTGGGCTGAAGGGAGGGGGTCTCCCAGGAACAGCTGTTAGCGAGCTGCAAGATAATCAATAATCCTGATGGAGACACGACGGGTTCCTGGAGTCTGGAGTTTATGATTTTGCCATAAATAGAAATAATTGATCGTCCATTAGCTGGGACGGATATTGAAAATTCTGTGGGTATTTGTCCTTCCCGGGAAATAACTTTGTTTATAGACCCAGCCTGGAACTCGCCAGGGCCCGTCCTTCCTGCTCTGGTCGCACAGGGTGGGGACTTTGACTGGATGACCAGGTCACAGCTGGTGCCTCCTTTAGAGGAGCAGTTCTGTGTCCTGCCTGCCTTGAGGGCCCTCTGCTCCCACCCTGGGACGATCCAGCTCTGCTCCGACCCTTTCGCTCCTGCGATTTCCCACAGCAAAGCCACATCCCTGAACATTCAGTGCAGCCACTGTATCTCCACAGACATATCAACGGGATCTTGTCTGTTAAAATCCCATCTATTTGAGCATATAATTTTGCCAGAGTCAGAATCTATTAGTGAAATCTCAGCCCCGGTGACAAGATAACAGAAGCCTCAAATTAAATAGGGTTTCCACAATTACAGCCTCTCCCTTTCTCTCCCGGCATTAACACCATAAATGCTGCTGTCAGACAAGATAAAATCTGAATTCTATCCTGACAAGGCAAATGTTATCAGAGATCAGTTAATTACACACTGGATTTCAGCAGAGGCAAATAAACCCCCTGCGGGTTCGTGTGAAAACTGCTGTCTTCCCACCAGCTCCTCCCTGGGCCACCAGCCACGATTCCCTCATCCATCCCTCCCTGCCTCTCCAGCACGCCGAGGAAATGGGATCCCCGTTTTCTGCTGGTGTCAGACCTTGCCCCCAGCCCAGGGCAGGATGCTGACAGGGGAGAGGTGCTGGAGGTGTGAAATGTTTCCTGCAGGAAGGGACTTGCAAACGGGAGACAAAACCTGCTGGGTTTGTGAGGAGGCTCCGTGGCTCTGCAAAGAGCTCCTTCAACCCAACCCATTCTGCATTTCTCTGATTTATTTCATTAAAACAATTGTTTCCCTGCAGGAGCTGTCAGAATGGACACACATCTTCTCTCATCCCGTGGCTGCTTCCCTCCAGCTGGGAGTTTTTTCTTCCTGTTCTTTGTATTTGCAAATAAGGTATTTAAGCCTCATTTTGAGTGGCAGCCCGTGTTGGAGGGGGATGTTTTCCAGCTGCTGTGAGTTCAGGTGGAGCTGTTGTTCTAACCCTCTCCAGCAGCACTGCGGGTGGAGGGGACATTCCACTGCTGCATCCCGAGATCCCGGTGGAGGTGAGAGAAGGCTGCTCTTGGGAGCGGTCAGCCTCAGGCGCTGCACAGCCCAGAGCAAGAAACAGGGGCCAAATTCAGAAAATTACACGGAAAAGCAGAGCTTATGGATATCTCTGAGTGCTGCATTTAAAATCCTCTTCAGTCCTGCAGGGTGACCACTCCACTGCTGGTTTTTGGCTTAAACACAGACACCACGAGTGAAGGACACGGCCCAACCACCTGGTGCTGCTTCGGTGACTCTGCCCTTGTCCCCCAGTCCTGCCTGTCTCTCCCAGCTCTGTTCCCTCTGCTCTGTTCCTTCCTGCCCTGCATTCCCGGTGTTCCTGTGGATGGCAGGGTTTGCTCCAGTCCAGCCCAGGCAGGAGGGAAGTGCTCAGGGAGCACTTGCACGTTTGTGTGCAAGGAGCTGTCCCCGCATGTGGCTGGCACTCCGAGCGGGACAATGTTCTTTGCATGAGGTGCCTCACTGAGGAGAGCTGGTGATGCTCCTTTAGGCTGAAGTGATGGACTCCCCTTCCCAATCCCACCCCATCTGTGGGCAGCGGGGTCTGGCAGCCCCCCGGCCCCCGCCGCTCTCCCACAGTTCCCTCCACTCCGGACTGATCTGCTGCAATTCTCCACTGCTGCACAGGGGAAGGTTCCTCACGGCCCTCACCCTGCCTGGGGACCAGGGTTGGGCACTCAGCACCTGGATGGGCTTCCTGGAGGCCAGGAGCGGGTTGGGAAAGCCCCACCAGGGGTAGGAGCATGGCAATGACTCAGCTGCTCCATGGTGGGACGGGGAGAACGTGGTGGGACCGGGAGAACATTGTGGGTTTGGGAGAACGTGGTGGGATTGGCAGAAGCACAAAGCTTGGGCCTCTCGCCTTGTTCCTTCCTCCCCTCCTCTCTCCACCTCCACCTCTCTTCTCCACCGTCCTTTTTCATTCCTGCCTGGATCAGCCTTTCCTGAGGACACGTTGAGGTTTGGAGCGCCAGGATTTATGTCAATTGCTGGGTGCTGTTCGGACTGTGACACAGGAGCTCTACCCCCATCCAGGTGTAATTCATGTTACCAACAGTCTGAGCTTGGTGTCGCAGCTTTCATTTAATTCAGGAGGAAAAGAGCGAGAGAAGAAAGAAGAAGGACACAGATAATTTATGGATCCAGGGTGCAGTGAGGGGCCTGGCTGGGATTGTTTAGGAGCTGTCCCAGCTCTCCTCTCAAGGAATCAGTGTCCCTGTGCTTAAGCTTAGCCCAAGAAGGTCAGATAATCCCAGAATGATCTGGGTTGAAGGGACCTTAAATCCCATCTCATTCCAACCCCTGCCATGGGCAGGGAACTTCCTCTAGACCAGGTTACTCCGAGCCCTGGCCCTGCATCTCTGTGCTGGACTTAAACACGGGGAAGCCCAGCCCAAATCAAGCTGAAAATTAAGATTCTCATTATTTAAATGGGAGCCAACTGCCTGAAAGTGAGAGATGGTGGAAGCCCCACTGTTCATTCCTTTGGTTCCATACCTGGGGACAGGCGCTGCCATTCCTGACACGCGAGCTCCATCCAGCACAGTGGGGCCCACTGGGAAAGGCCCCGTTGCCTCCTGATTTCTCCTTCCCATTCCACTCACCGAGTGCTTCCTCTCCCTTATTAAGCAGAGGAAAAGGGCAGAAGAAACTGGAATATGTAAAATGCTCGTTCCTGGCTGGTGTCTCCCACTGGGCTCTTTGGGGGTGTCCATCATTGCATTCACTGAGGGCACCGCTATTATTTTTGTCACTTCTTGCTGAACATGAAGGTATCAGCTCTCCCCTGCCCTGGATAAAGTGGAGAGCCACTGCTTCCATGGTTAACGAGCCCCAGGCGATGCCATACTGGTGTGACTGGTGTGGCGGCTCCTGGGCTGGCTGGTGGCTCCCAGGGACTCAGCGAAACCCTCGCTCCTGCTTTGGGATGATGCATTTTACACCGAGGCACAGACACAGCCATAAAATAAAGCAGCGCTTAATTGCAAAGAAAAACGCAGGGATGAGAAAGGAGCAACAAATTCAGGATTTATTTGCTTGTGGGAAGGCAGCAGAGGTGGGGCATTGGCAGGAATTGACTTGGAGGGAGCTGCAGATCCGTTCCCTGAGAACACAGATCCCTTTCCTGCCCGGAATTTACACTAAGCCCTCTAAGTACATCCTCCACCAGGGTTTCCATCACGTCAGACTTGTCAAATGCGGGTAATGCAGATGAAACACTTTAAAAGAATCTCATTTTCAGGACAAGCTGATCACTCTTTCCTTGAAAATAAAGCCCTTGTAAAAGATCTTAATTTAAGCAGTCAAAGATTAAGCTGCCCAGAATGATTGCCTGCTTCTGCTGCAGAATTTCCTGGCATTTAGCACAAGGCTGTTCATGGTGTGTCATGAGCTCTGAGCCCCATCCTGCTGAAAAACGGCAGCTGGGGGCAGAAGGAGACCAAGGGGAGGCTGTGAAGCCCAAAGTGACTCTTGCAGAAAAACAGAGGCAGGTTCCAGCTTTGCCCCAGTCCCTCTCCAGCTCTCCTGGAGCCCCTTGAGGCCCTGCAAGGGGCTCGGAGCTCTCCCTGGAGCCTTCTCCTCTCCAGCTGAGCACCCCCAGCTCTCCCAGCCTGGCTCCAGAGGGGCTCCAGCCCTGGAGCAGCTCTGGGGGGATCGATCTTCACCTGTGGGGAAGGACCTTGGTCCCTGGAGGTAACAGAGTCCCTGAAGGACCTTGGTGCAGCCTGTCACACCTTCCTGACCTTCTGTGATCCCAGAATTGAAGGCAAATTGAAGATTTTTGTCTCCTAAACAGTGGCTTAGGAGAAATGTGAGCAACAGCTGAGTCAGTGCTGGCCCAACTGGAGGGGGAGCTTTTTGTTCATAAGGGCACAGTGTCACAGCACACTGAGAGCTGGTGCAAAAGGGGAAAACGGGGATAAAAGGAGCAGTCAGAGGAAGAAATCAAGTGAACAAAGCTCATTTCCTTGAGGTATTTGAGCTTCTGATCAACTCTAGTGTCTGCAAGCAGCAGGAAGCCCTATTTATATATTATTTATTTTTGGCTTAAAAGGGAGCATTCTCTTGTGTGGCAGCTTCTGCCTGGATTTTTGTGCCATCTTCTTTTCTTTTCCCTGTGTTTGTTTTTTTTTTTCTTCTTTTTCTTTTGGGGGATCTTGACAGAGCTGCTCTGCCTCCGTTGGCTTTTGTAGACACAACTTCAAGGCCTGACCTTGGTGTAGCTCTTGTCCATGGCCTCGGGCTCTGCCTCAGCCCTGCTTCCCCTCCTGCCCCGGCTCTGATCTTCCTGGAGCTTCTCATCCCCACCCCAGGGCTGCTTTGTGCTGCTGACTGGGGAGGGGTAGAGTGGAGCACGTTGCTGCCTGTCCCTGGAGAAGAACTTCCCATCATTGATGTGGAAAGTGGAAAATAAAATCGACGACTATGCTCTTTATCTTCGGGGAAGGGTTTTTTCTGCCCATCCCCTCCCTGCAGATATGAAAGATTTCAGTTCAGGGAAGCCCTCGGAGCACAGTGAGGGGAAGCAGTGCTGAGAGCAGAGGCACATTTATGTACAGCACCGGTGCCGTGGGACCTGTCTTAGCCGTGTGTGCCTTTATTGCTCCCTGACAGCCCTCAGACAGGACTCCTCGTGCCTGGAGTGCCATGGCTGTGCTGCCTTTTGCAGTCATTAAGCCTGGCTTGGAAATTGATGCCTTAGGTTTTAACTTNAACCCTGATATGCAAATGGTCCAAACCTATAAAAGTGTGAAGAACTCGTGACCTGGGGTCCATCTTGGGGTCCAATTTTTGGAAGCAGCCTCTGGCTCCCCCAGGGTGTACCTTGAAGGCCCTTCAAATAAATACCTGTCTTTATTCCCTTCCTCTTGTCTAGTCTCTGTTTCTAGGTGGCTGCAGGAGGCATCAAAATGGTGAGGAAAACCCAGTTCCTCAAGTTCAAACAGGCCTGCAGGAATGGCACACCGGGGACATTAAACAACAGTCCTCGGACTGAACCAGAGACAGGGACACATCAGGGGACGGTGGGTGAAGAAAACTTTAAAAATGCTCCTTTCAGGGCCTCAGGAGTACTCTGTGCCTGTCCCCACTGCTGTGCCACGGCTCTGTCCCACACCCTGCAGGGGGAAAGCCCCTGCACATCTGTGCACAGCTGGAGGCAGCAGGACTCACCCCGGCAGGCGCTGGCCGGGTGGAAAAGGGGCATTTGTAGGTACAAGGCCTTCGATTTTCCACTGGGAGAGGAACACAGGCAGCCAGAGACGGGAGCGTAAATCAGAGCTCACTGATACGGATCCAGGAACGCTTCCAGATCAATATTTAAAAGAGTGAGGTAGGAAAGGCAACAACACTCCCTCTCCATCCATCAGCTCTGCACAGGGCTGCTTATCTCATCTATCTCCTATCTCCCATCTCCTCCCAGGCTTCTCTCTCCCCGTATCCACAGCAAAATCGAGCCCTCTGATAATTCCTCTGAGTTCCAGCCTCGCTTCTACAAGGGAAGAATCCCAACACCGAGACCCTTTTTCAGTCTTTCCTCATGTATGGGAAGCTGGGGAGTGAAATGAGGATCAGAGCTGCTGACCCTGAGCTTCCTCCTGCCCAGGCTCCTGCCCTCCACTCCCTGCTGGTGGAGATTGTTGTGACCCACTGGAGAGACTTGGCGCCCTGGCAGCTCCAGGTAAGGAACCGCGGCTGTTTTCCTGTTTGCCTTGCTGGAGCCAGGAGCAGGAACATTTGGATGCTGTTGAGAGGGTCAGTATGTTGCAAATGTCCCTTTGGGACAGCCACCCTCGGTGCCACAGCTGTCCCCTCGCGCCGTGGGGTGGCATCACAGCAGAGAACAATCGCCTGCGAAGGGGCTCAGACCCGGGGCTTCCCTGACCCGAGGCAGCTTCCACCTCACACAGCTGGCTCTGCCCACTGGGCAGGGATCTGTAGCTGAAATGCCATCAGTGCTCTGCAGCCCCTCATCTCTCTGAGCTGAGATAGCTCCTGATTCCCACAGCATCCTCTGCTCTCTGTGGGGCCCTGTCCTCAGGGGAGCCTGGGGACAGGGAAGTGCCATTACCTCCCTGGTGCAGATGGAAGTGCCTCACTATGGCCCAAATCCCCTCCTCCAGGATACACAGGGCAATATTTATTAATTAGAAATGCAGTAGTTTGTGGCGGGATGGGCATGAAATTAACCTGTGTCACTGTCCCATAGGAGGTGAGCGTCCTGTGCTTGGAGAGGAAGCAGAACTCCAGGTGTGGATCATCCTAAAGCAGCCCTCGGGAACCGCATCCCAGGAATGTGTCTGTGCCCACCAGCTGTGGGGGTAGGGCTGGAAAAACACCTGAAGCTGGGCAAGATGAATGCTTCTGACGTGCATGGGAGTGAGACTTGGGGTTATTCCCGGGATTTTTGGGGTCTGACTCACTCAGAGGGGCAGCTGGGGAAGGAGCAGGTTGTTGAGCACTGCTGGCTCCTCGCAGATCCCTCACCACTGGCTGCCCTCCCTGCTCCCAGCATCTGCCCCAGGGGATGAATTTCCCTCTGGAAAGACCTTTTCATGCCATGGTCTTAACTCTAAAGCCTGACTTTAAAGTGGGAAATCTGCTTTAGTTAGACAGGAAGTCCGACTGATACACTCACTTCTGTCTCCACATACTGGTGTTCTCAGCAGCATCTTCTTCCCAGAGCTTTTGGGAATTATTCCAAGCCAGCAGAGTGGAGGAAGGCACAGGAGGGCGGGTGGGAGGTTCCTTTGAGGGGAGGTGTGAGCTGAGTGTTGATAGAGAACTTTGGTGTCGTTCAGACAAGTTTGTCCAGGCAGCAAAGTTCACATTTATGTGCAAATGAGGAGAGAGTCACACTGAACTGCAGGGAGAGGATGCTAATGAATGTTCTGCCAGGCTTTAAGGAAAAGATATTGCCCAATGCTGTGGAAAATTAAAATTTGTTTCTAATATGTATGGTAAATTTAATGCTAAAGACCAGAGATAAATGGGAAGGGAGTTTAATCCGAGCTGACCCCGTTTTTGCTGGAATGTCATTTGCTGGGGTTTCTGCTCCCCCTCAGACACAAGAGACACTCTAATTAGTTCTTGCATTCTGCACATAAATTATTGCTCCCAAACACTGAGAGGAGAACGTGGGGGATGCTGGGAAAGGCAAGGGAACCATCCTGGATCCACGGAGCTTCCAGGAGATTACAAAGGGAGGGACTGGGGCTGCAGAGTCACTCCTGACTGGCCGGAGAGGAGTTCTGGGTTCTCAGTGCTCTTGTGGAGGTCACTGATGTGAGATGTGGTGGCCATGGCATGACTGGGATTAAATTCACTTTGGGGTGAAAAGATCTGCCTGACTAAAGAGGATCTGGAGTGTGCAGGGCTTGGCTGGTCTGAGGTTCCTTGAGATGGATCCAACTTCCAGCTTTTTCAGAATTTAACATGCTGCCCACACTGCACACACAAATCCAAGGATCCTCCTTTGCATTAAACTCTGAATTCACATAAACTGATCCAGCTATCCAAAAGCTGATTTGCAAAAAATCCCTTGCCAGGCAAAAGATGAAACCAGAGGACCCCTTCTAGCCTTCATTCTTAGAGGAAAAGATTCAGAAATAACACGATTTATGGAAATTCCCTAGGAATAGATCAGAGTTTGAGCTTTATCTGCCTTAAATAGTTCCCTGTGAGGCTTAAGGAAGCTTTTCCCCCCGGGTGGGTTTTCAGCCACTGCACAAGTTCCCCCCAAGGCACTGAACTCGCAGAGCTCAGGAAATGCAAAGCTGAGCCTCAAAGAGCATCCCTGGCACAGACTGAGCTCCTCCAGAGCAGTGTCCAGCCCCGACCCAGCCCCTCTGCGGTGCCAACCTCCCCCTGCCAGCTCCCAGCTCGGCTCCCCGATGGAAATGAGCCCGTCTGCCGCTGGTGGAGCTCAGCAAACTCAGCAGCAGCTGATCAAAGTTTGCAGCTCAGATGAAAGGCCTCGGAACTCGTCTCGGGGAGGTTCAGCTCCCTCCGTGCCCTGCCGATGGAGTTTCATTGGCTCGTAGCTGTGACAGGTTATAATCAACCTGTCCAATTTTAATTTCAGCTGTGGCTACGTGGCAGATTTGTGTTTATTTTTTTAATGATCTGCTCTATTTAAATGGAGAAAGTGCCCTGATAAAAGAAAATACTCCCAAAGCTGTTTTCTCCAGGCAACTGGAAAAGTTCCTCCTGCAACTGATGCGTTTAAATGTCGGTGCCCAGGAGAGAGGTGCTAAGGGAGAGTGGTTCCTCCTAAAGGGTTAATTACTCTTTGTCGGACTAAGAGGAAATGGCATCAAACAGCCAGGCCAATCACCTGTGTGGGGAGCTTCAAATGGGAAATGTGATTTGGCCTCTGATGGAGAATTCACCACTCCAGGACCTAGGAAAGGGTCACTTGTGCCTGGCAAGACGGACTCGGTCCCAAGAGATCGTCCACAAAAAGCCTGCAGGGAAAGAACCGACTCCCTTCAACAGGAGATGGGCTCCAGACACTTCCCTGGGGTCACTGGGCACAGGCAAATCTTCTGTCTGAGCTGAGCTGTGACATGAAGGTGTCATTGTCCTCGTTAGCTCCTCCTGTCGCCCCTGATTGCCTGGCGGAAGGCACAGGGGAGTCTGAACACGCCCGAATCTGAAGTGAGAGGTCTTATTTTGGTTAAAAATAACTTCAGGAATAATTATAATTCCTTGCTTCTGTATGAAGTATCGGGAAGGGGGACACAGACTGTGCTTGTGGCCATCAAATGTATTTTCAATGGACGTGAGCGTGGGTGGAGCTGCCGCAGGATTTTTCTCTCCCTGGAAAGAGAGGCCAGTTGAATCTGGAGCTTTGGGGGGAATTGTCCTCGTTGGACAGAAGGCCTGTGCCCTGTGAGGTGTGAGGGCAGCAGGAGGGCTGGGCACGGGGCCAGCCCAGCTCCAGCTGCCCACGAGTCTCTGTGGGGTTTGCTCCGTGCCACCCCCTGGGGAAAGCTCCGTGAGCCCGGTGGGGAGCGCCAGCTCTGGGATGGGGCTTTGCCCGGGATGATCTGGAACTGTCTGTCAGCATTACAGCATTTGGCTTCCCAAACCCAGCCTGACAGGAGCGTTTTGTCCCCGGGGGTGAGGACATGATCCAAGAGAACACCTTCCCCGGCCACCTCCGGGCCCGGCCATCCCTGCCCATCCCAGCACGGGGAACTGGGATTCTGCTCCCTGCCAGGGGAATTCACAATCCAGCCTTTTTCCCGTCCTGGGTGGGAGCTGCTGTGGCTGTGGGAGGTGTGTGGGGTGGGCAGAGGGTGGCTGAGGTGTGCCGTGTCTGGGCACCACTTCAAACCCCAGCGAGAACCAGCGTGGCCCTACGGAGTTCCGTGCTGGTGTAATTACCTCTTCTGGGCACGGGGGATATTTTTAGCCTGCTTGCCTAAGGAAATCAAGCTTATATGATGATGGAATGAATGCGTGAGTGTTCCTGCATGTTTATTCTGACCTTAAGAATTTTTGAACCCATTGGCAGTTTCAAGCAGATTTGATGGGGGAGGAAAGCAGGCTCACATACAATTAAGGTTTTATCCACGCTGTGGAAACATTGGTCAGGTAGGGGAGAGAAAGCCCACAAATGCTCCCAATCAGCATTTCTTGTCTGAACAACAGCCCGGAGCGTGGGCTTCTACCTCACCACTCAGCACAGACTCCACACCGGGGGAGAGAATTCAGCAAAACCCACTGGAACGGCGGGAAAGGATTTGATCGGAGCTCGCAATCAAGCATTGAAATGCAGATCTTAGGGAAACAGGGCTTTGTTCCTCCATGTGCTGATGGGACTGCACATTAACTGCTGATTAGTTGTATCAGCACAAAGGCGAGAGTGCCTTTAGTTGGATGGATAAAGCCACTCCTGGCAGCACAGCTTGTTCCTCCTCCCCACCTAAGTGCATTTGTGTCAGTCAGGTTGTTTGCTGCACTCAGCGAGTTAATGCTGCTCTCACTTTGGGACATAAACAGGGCTTAAAAGCCCAGAGTATTTCACGTGGAGAATGCGGTGCTGGGGTAAACCCAGCCAGCTGTCAGATTGGGTTCTCTGCTGTACTTGAAGTGACGTGGATTGGCACTGGGGAAGGGAGTTCTGACGGCAAATCCTCGGCGTTGCTGCTCCTCAGAGGCTGCGATGGGGCTGTGCTGGGAGGGGCCTGGGGGGCTCAGCTCTGGGGGCTTCAGGGACACCCCCCCTTAACCCAGCCCCAAACCCCAGCATGGCCCAGTGTCCTTTCTGCCTCTCTCACAGCTTTTCCAGGTGCGAGAACCACACCCCTCTCCCACATTTTGGAATGAGCAGCAGGCACCCACATCCCCCCAGCTCCCCAGCTTCTCCCCCCGGTTTTCCTACAGGGAGATATCCATGATGATTCCATGTTCCTCAGACATGCACGGGAGCCTTCTTAGAATTGCTATCATCTTCATTTCATTTAGCATAACTCACGCTGGGGCTTAATACAGTTTAGCAAATCCACTGGAAATTTCGGCTTTTGCTTAATTCAGATTAATTTCGCAGTGGACAAATCTCCAGAGGAGCCTGACAGCAGCCAAGCCTCTCCATGTGTGGCCACAGGGACGAACTGGGTGGAATGGGCCAAGATGTGTTTTGTTTACCCTCCTTCATGCTACCAGCTGAGTGATGGGCAAAGACCTTCCAGCTGCACCAGTCCCTTCCAGCTGCACCAGTCCCTTCCAGCTGCACCAATCCCTTCCACCGGGACCAATCCCTTCCACCAGGACCAATCCCTTCCAGTTGCCCCAATCCCTTCCAGTGGCACCAGTCCCTTCCAGTTGCCCCAATCCCTTCCAGCAGCACCAATCCCTTCCAGCGGCACCAGTCCCTCCCAGCTGCACCAGTCCCTCCCACTGTCACACTCACCGCGGTTAAAGCTGGACACAGTGGGGTTACACAGCTGAGCCCAGCGCAGCCGGGGGTGGGAAGGGATGCTCCATCTCAGCCTGATCGCCTGGCAAAGCCACCAGAGCTCCGAGGTGAGAACACTGCCATAAAATCCAGTGCCAGAAGGGATTTCATGGGAATGCTCCAGATCCCAGGCTGCAAACTGTGGTGTCTCCACAGAAACAAGCCCCAGGGCAGGGCTGTTGTTCCTGAGGTCCACCCTGTCCCTGCCTCCGGGTGATGGGTGATGTGTTTGCAGAGTGACTTTGATTGAGTCACTGGGAGCCCTGTGGGTCTGTGCCAGCTCCGCTCTGCACATCCCAGCAAAGAAACCCCATAAAAACATCCCTTGTCCTGCTCCTGCCAGCTCGGAGCAGCTGGAATTGCACCAATGCCAACGCAGCAACTCCGGGATCATCAAAGCTTTCCCAGACTGTCCCTCAAGGGTCTGTTTGCCATAAACAGCTGGGTGAAAGCACAGGGAACACCGAGGAAGAACATCCTCGCTGGATGGGGCAGGGAGCACCCGCGGCTGGTGCGAGGTGTCTCTGCCCATGCAGGGGTGGGACGGGATGGGCTTTCGGGCCCCTCCCAACCCAACCATCCAATAATTCTGTGATGATTTAGGATGGGAACGCTCCTCTCGCTGCAGGTGCTGACCTCTGTGGGATCAGAGCACCCCAGCCGGGCTGGTTTGTCTGTGCTCCAAACCAGCCCGGCTCCCCAGGTGCCCTGAGCCCCCTGGATGCGCAGCAGCTCCGTCCTGGAGCTCCAGCTGCCGTTTCAGGACGCCCAAGGCACCACTGCAGGGTCAAGGTGTTCCCCAATGGCCCCACTGCTGCCCTGGGGCCCTGCAGGACGGGCCTGCCCCCTCCTCTGCACGGGGTGAATTAAACACCATGGAACTCCTTCCGTGTGCAGCTGCCTCGGGGGAGCAGCACTGCACCGGCAGCCGGGTGCTCATTAACGCCTCTGGCTGGAGGATGTAATGAGCTGGGTTTATGGCAGCAGTAATTCCTTCCTATCACATTTGGTGGCTGTGGGTTCACAGGGGACGCGGGAAGAGGGGAGATCAGAGCGGGCTGGAGCTCTGGGATGCTCTGAGGGTGGAAAGCTGATGCCGGTGCGTGGTGGTGACAGATAGGGCAGAGCCGAGGCGGGAGTGGAGTGTCCCCAGGCCCCCATAACGCTGTCACATGGACCTTTTAAAAATATACATTTGAACATTAAAGGGGACCCTCTGCTCCCACGTTCTGAGCATCAGCAGCTCCGAGGGTGGTTTAATGCCCGGGGATCCTCTGGAGCCTTGCAGAGCTGCCGCTCCCCTCGGTTGCCCCAGGCTGACCAGGAGTGATGACCATGCCGTGGGGTGTCCCTGTGTCCAACGGGACACTGCTGGGACCCCGTGGGCAGAGCTGGCAGGGTTGTATCACTCTCCACGCTCACTCCATGGCCTGAAGGAGCGTAGGAAGAGGGAAACCTCAGAGGATGGAGCCTGGAAAGGAGCCTGGAGCTCTCCCCGAAGTTTTAGCCCTGGGCCTCTCCCCCTCTCTTTCAGGCTGGTTGTGACCCAGGAATTTTCTAAATTTGTGCAAAGAGATGATCCATGATTAACAGCCATTTTAATGAATGGTTAATCAATTTCTAGGGGTTGCTATAGAGTTCAATAAATCAAGCCCAGGTTGATTACAACCATGGCTTGTGGCCATCCTGTAATCCCTTCCTCTGATGTACTTCTAATAGTCTGGGACCTCCACTGCTGCTGTCAGGAGCTCATTTAAAACACCAGGCAGTGCTTTTTAACAGACTAAAAGCACAGGGTGAGTGAATATTCCTCTCTACTTGTAAGTCACATGATCCTCCATGGTGGCAAATTTGGGTCCAAACCACGTCTATCGAGAGCCTTGGCAAGGAGGGACTCCTGCAGCTCGGAGGAGAAGCTGGGAGAGAGATGTAATTGTAGGAAAGGGGATGCTGAGCCGGACTGGGGTCCTGTGGGGTCTGAGAGGGGCGAGGAGAGAACTCCTGGGAGGGAGGGAATAGGGAAGGGGCAGGCAGACCCCCTCCCTGCTCCATCTGACCCCTCCCTGCTCTGTCTGACCCCTCCCTGCTCTGTGACCCCACCCTGCTCTGTCTGACCCCTCCCTGCTCTGTCTGACCCCACCCTGCTCTGTCTGACCCCTCCCTGCTCTGTCTGACCCCACCCTGCTCTGTCTGACCCCTCCCTGCTCTGTCTGACCCCACCCTGCTCTGTCTGACCCCTCCCTGCTCTGTCTGACCCCACCCTGCTCTGTCTGACCCCTCCCTGCTCTGTCTGACCCCACCCTGCTCTGTCTGACCCCTCCCTGCTCTGTCTGACCCCACCCTGCTCTGTCTGACCCCTCCCTGCTCTGTCTGACCCCACCCTGCTCTGTCTGACCCCTCCCTGCTCTGTCTGACCCCACCCTGCTCTGTCTGACCCCTCCCTGCTCTGTCTGACCCCACCCTGCTCTGTCTGACCCCTCCCTGCTCTGTCTGACCCCACCCTGCTCTGTCTGACCCCTCCCTGCTCTGTCTGACCCCACCCTGCTCTGTCTGACCCCACCCTGCTCTGTCTGACCCCTCCCTGCTCTGTGTGCCCACCCTGCTCTGTCTGACCCCTCCTGCTCTGTCTGACCCCTCCCTGCTCTGTGTGCCCACCCTGCAGCCATCCCAGTGCCATTCAGGCTCTGCAGGAGCTGAGGGCTCCCCTCGGGCCTCACGTTCTAAAGCCATGGATAGATTTATCCTGAACTTCCCGTGCCCTTCCACAGAGCCAAGGGGCAGCTCTGGGGCACCTCCCCGCTCCTGGGGGCTCCAGGGACCTCCGGAGGTCACCTGCTCCCCCAGGGCCACCTCGCTCAGGGTTTCGAGGGTCACCCTTTAATGCGCTCGTCCTGCAGCCGCACGTTCTCTGTGCAGTCGCAGCGGGCTCACGCTGAGGGCAGCGTCCGTGGGCCTGGGCACGGCAAAGCGATGGAGAGTGTCTCTCCGAAAGGTCTGAACTGTGCCCACAAACAGCCAGGAGGGGCTGGGGGCCGTTTCACAGCCTGGATGTCCCCAGAAGGTCACCCTGGCTCTTCCCGAGGCCGTGTCCTGCCAGCCAGGGGGAACAGCAGTTTTCCGAAGGACAAACAGGAGTTCAGCACTGGAACTGATCCCTCAGAGAGGCAGGATTTCTGCTGTGCTCCAGCCCCTGTGTTTTCAGAGCCACCAAGACAAAAGAGAATCACGTTACATTAAAAAAGCCAAGCAAATTGTGAGCCTGAATGTTTAAAGCCCCACAGCCGGTAAGGTTTGCTTTTTTTATATTCCAATTTTTTTTCTTTCCATCTTGATTCACACAACTCTTTGGAAGAAGCCCCATCTGCTAAATATAGACTGAAACCTGTAGCTGCCTGGAAAGAGGAGTGTGGTGATTTCTGAAAAACTCCAGCCTATAAAAGCTGACACACAGCCCCTCACACTCTCTAAAAACCATCTCCTGGTGGATTTATTAGTCTTAGGCAACAGCAGTTGGTCTGAAAAGAAAATGTATTTAACCTTTCCTTTTAATTGTCGCACTGTTAACCTGTCAGTTCTACACGGGGCTGTTAATAATTCTGCTTTAAATGTCTCAAAAGAACTTTCATGTTTAAATATTAAACACTAAACTTGGGTACACTTAGCAGAGAACGGAGGCAGCGCTCGGAGCAGTGAATGTGGCTCAAAGCAGAGTCCACTGGAGTGCCTGGGAATTGTCACTCGGAATCCAGCAAGCCCAGGCATGGCCTGGGCTGCAAATCCTGGTCCCAGGGTCAGACCCTCGGAGCTTTAACCAGGCTGAGCAGGGGGGTTTAGCCTGGGAAGGACCCAGTTAGAGCTTTAAAGCCGGGCTTTACCTTCACCTTAAGGTAAGATGCACACTGAGGGGCAGCATTCATTAATTAGGCTGAGCTGACTGCACTTCAACTGCTCCTGCAAGAGGTGAGTACCTGGGCTTTGGGGGAGTTCTTAGCTGGGAATCAGCTCGCAGTTTGGTTAAACAGGAGTCCTCTGCTAAAAGCCATGATTTGATACCATCTGCTGCATCTAAAGCCTTCCTTCCGTGGCACAAAGATGTCCCAGCCTGGCTCACACCCCTGGCAGCTCTTGCCCTCCCCTTCCCCGCAGGGATATTTGGGGAGCCCTTCCCCGCAGGGGTATTTGGGGAGCCCCTTCCCAGCAGGGATATTTGGGGAGCCCTTCCCAGCGGGGGTATTTGGGGAACCCTTCCCAGCAGGAATATTTGGGGAGCCCTTCCCAGCAGGGATATTTGGGGAGCCCTTCCCTGTAGGGATATTTGGGGAACCCTTCCCTGTAGGGATATTTGGGGAGCCCCTTCCCAGCAGGGATATTTGGGGAGCCCTTCCCAGCGGGGGTATTTGGGGAACCCTTCCCAGCAGGAATATTTGGGGAGCCCTTCCCAGCAGGGATATTTGGGGAGCCCTTCCCTGTAGGGATATTTGGGGAACCCTTCCCTGTAGGGATATTTGGGGAGCCCCTTCCCAGCAGGGATATTTGGGGAGCCCTTCCCAGCGGGGGTATTTGGGGAACCCTTCCCAGCAGGAATATTTGGGGAGCCCTTCCCAGCAGGGATATTTGGGGAGCCCTTCCCTGTAGGGATATTTGGGGAACCCTTCCCTGTAGGGATATTTGGGGAGCCCCTTCCCAGCAGGGATATTTGGGGAGCCCTTCCCAGCGGGGGTATTTGGGGAACCCTTCCCAGCAGGAATATTTGGGGAGCCCTTCCCAGCAGGGATATTTGGGGAGCCCTTCCCAGCAGGGGTATTTGGGGAGCCCCTTCCCAGCAGGGGTATTTGGGGAGCCCCTTCCCAGCAGGGATATTTGGGGAACCCTTCCCAGCAGGGATATTTGGGGAGCCCTTCCCAGCAGGGATATTTGGGGAACCCTTCCCAGCAGGAATATTTGGGGAGCCCTTCCCAGCAGGGATATTTGGGGAGCCCTTCCCAGCAGGGGTATTTGGGGAGCCCTTCCCAGCAGGGATATTTGGGGAGCCCTTCCCTGTAGGGGTATTTGGGGAGCCCTTCCCTGTAGGGATATTTGGGGAGCCCACGTCACTGTGATGGTGCAGCCTCGGTGACACCTCCACACTTCCCTTGGCCGGGGCCCTGCCAGAGCCTCGTGGGCTCTGCTCTACCCCCTCCAAACCTGGGGCAAGCTCCCAGAGGCTTTCTGAGCCTGGCCAGGGCACCATGGACCATTCACACAAGTCAGGAGAGCAGGACAGGGGTGACACTACATCCACATCCCATTCCAGTGGGGATGTCTGCATCCCTGGGATGCCACGGGGCAAATCCAGCGTTGCTGGTGAAGGTGGCACCATTCCGAGCCTCTCAGGTTTGCTGAGGCTCCCTGGGCACTTCTCAGCCCCGGCTGCTGATGCAGAAAGCAACTAAATGAGTGTAATTTATGCACCAAAGGAAAGGTGCGAGTGAAAATAACTCCCAGCCTAAAAAGACAGCCTCGATGTGGGGAAAGGGAGAGGGGGGAGATTAAATCTGTGCCACGTAGAGCATCAGCTCCGAATTTGGCCCTGGGCCTCAAAGCTTTTAAAAATAAGGAGTGAGTTTGGTTTGGAGGAGGTCACACCCGGCTCTGCTCCCCTCTCCAGGACTTTCCTGGCCGAGGCGAGGCTGAGGAGGCTGAGCAGCAGGGCTGGCTGGGAGCAGGGAGCCGTGGATTTCCCAGTGCTGCTCCCTCCCTGCCTGCTCCCACCTCTGCCAGGCACAGAGAAACCAGGGCCGTCCTTAGGGCACCAGGAATGCCCATTCCAGCCAGGGGGCCGCAGGTCCCTCCCCGCTCAGCTCTGAGCTGACTTTTCCCCACTCGGATGCTCCCCTCCTGCCCAGCACACGTCGCTCCCCAGCCAGGTGGCTCCTGCTGCGTCAGGGATTTATTGCCATCAATACTTTGCGGTGACCTGAACATTCCCCGCGCTGGTGTCATCCTGCCCGATGCCCACTTAGCGTTCCATTGTCGCCGGGGGCAGCGCTGCTGTCCGTGTCTGTGACCCCACTTGGTGCCGCCACTGGTGACAGGGCTGCTGTGCCACTGGCAGTGCCAGGCTGCTGACACACCCTGCCTGCGACATGTGCGTCAGCCCCGGGGTAGGGAGCTGGTTTGGAATAGAATGAATAAATATCCCCAGGATGGAAGAGGGGAGGCTGTCAAAGGCATTCTAAAAATAGTTGGTAATTGGCTTTGTATCAGGCTGATTATCGTCCAGGACGGTCTCAGGAGCCACAGCTCGCTCCTGGTGCATCCCTGAGCTTCTGAGCGGGGCTCCGAGGCACGGCCTCCACCACACAGCAGAGGATTGTCCTGGGCACAGGGCAAGGCCCTGCTCTGCAGAGGTGGGCACACAGCTCCCGCACTGCTGCTCTGGCAGCGCTGTCCCTTGGGGCACTGGGGACAGCTCGGACGGGTCCAGGCCAGGAATCCCAGGGGATTTACTGCCCCTGATACTGATCCCCAGGACTTGGCTGCACTGGCTCCTACCATGAGCTCCTCAACTCCAAAACTTTCCCTTCTGAGCGACTTTGGTTTGGGAAAAAAAAAAAAAAAATCAAGTTTCCTGGCTGAAGTGTTTGTGCCAAGGGCAGAACCTGATCACAGAAATCAGTGGAAGAGGCCTGGTGGAGCCCTGGTGAGTGGGTGGGAGTGGAGAGCTCAGCCTGCTCCTGCTCCATCCATCCACAAAGACCCCAGGGCCCCCCAGCCCTGCTCCAGGGCCCACCCCCTGTTGGATTTATCCCACGGGACAGAACAGCCTGCTGGGCTCGGAGTGCAGCAGCACTGCCTGCTCTGTACCAGCCGGCAGTTTTGGAGAATTCCCAAACACCTCGGGCCTCCTGCATGTCCCAGTCTGGGCAGACATTTCCAGCCTGGCCCCAAATGTGAGGGTGACAGGAACCCTCCCTCCCCACCCAAAGCCCCTCTGCTCCTCTCTGCTCCGTGATCAAACTCCTCCTGCTTTGGTGGGATTGGGATGAGGGGTTTCCTCCCCAGGCTCCTGCAGTAAAGCTCTCACACATCTTTAAGCACATGTGGAGGAAAGCCTTGAGCGCTGCAATTCACCCAAATCATCAAAACTCCTTTTATTTTTACATTAAATGTTTTTCTTTATGAAAGGAATAAAAGAACTCCAACAATCATGGTGAAATAGGAAAGGGAATGCCTAGAGCTAACTACAATATAAAATCATACTCATCATATCATAATATTTTACATTTTGCTCGTTGTTTTATGTGGATTAAAAATCACTTGAACCAGAATGTAACAACAGCAAGGAAAGCTGCAGAGGAGGAAGAGGAGAAGGAAGGTGCAGCCCAGGGGGCTGGGACAGCAAGAAGTGCCCTCAGACAGGCACAGGAGCCAGAACTGCACAGAATCTCAGACTGGTTTGGGTTGGAAGGGGCCTGGGAGCCCCTCCAGTGCCACCCCTGCCATGGCAGGGACACCTCCCACTGTCCCAGGCTGCTCCAAGCCCCAATGTCCAGCCTGGCCTTGGACACTGCCAGGGATCCAGGGGCAGCCACAGCTGCTCTGGGAATTCCATCCCAGCCCCTCCCCACCCTCCCATGGAACAATTCCTTCCCAAGATCCCATCCAGCCCTGCCCTCTGGCACTGGGAAGCCATTCCCTGGCTCCTGTCCCTCCGTGCCTTGTCCCCAGTCCCTCTCCAGCTCTCCTGGAGCCCCTTGAGGCCCTGGAAGGGCTCGGAGCTCTCCCTGGAGCCTTCTCCTGTCCAGGTGAGCACCCCCAGCTCTCCCAGCTCTGTCTCCCCTCCCCGTCCAGCCCCAGCCCTGCAGTGCTGGGGTCCCCAGCCCGGGCTGGGTGTTGGATTAAGGCAGAGAAAGTGGAATGAATGACCTGGGGAAGCAGGAGATCCTTCCTGTCCTGAGAGGCTCCAGCCCAGGATGAAACCCCCGCCTGGGGCCGTGTGCTGGGTGAGGGGCACAGCAGAGCCTGGGCTGCATTAACCAAGCCCCCTGAAGGGCCTGACCATCCCCGGCTGCAGCAGCACCGGGCAGGAAACGCTCTTTGCAGCTCCCAAGGTGTCTTCCCCCAAATCACTGCCAAGATCCCAGCTTCTGTGTGAGATTTATTGTGAGCACCAAGGGCTCCTTGATCATTTTCCTTGTGCAGGAAGGGAATGAACAGAGCAGATCCTGATGCTGCGTGGGGCCGGAGCCCAGGGAGCCGGGCTGGATGTTTGGAGAGCTCTGCAGTCACTGCGAGCTGAGGAAGGCAAGTCCCACCCCTGGCAGGTTCCACGTCCTCTCCTGCATGAAATCCAACATGACATTTACCACTCTCCTAAAATGCTTTGCAATGAGTTTCCAGATGCTCCCAAAGAACACTCTGAATTATCCATATGCCATTTTCCACACGAGGCACAAAGGCCCTGTGCTGGTTTCATTTCCTGGAGGGCGAGTCAGAGCGGCTCCTGGTGGGGTTGGTTTGTGTGGGACGAGTCTGTGTGGCAGAAACTCTGCTGGCCCTCGGTGCCACCGCACAGCTCCTGCAGCCAGAGCCGTGCCAGGACAGTCTGTGAACCGGGGCTGGCGTTAATTAGTCATTAACCCCTTCCTGCTGGGCAAGCACGAACACAAACACACCGTGAGCTGCACTGGAATGGGTTAAACGATCTCCAGGCTGCGTTTTTCCATTCCCTTGAGCTCTCCTCAGAGCAAACCGAAGCGGTCAGTGCGCTGTGATCCTCTCATCCTCCTCAGACCCCTCCCTGCCCCAGCGCCTGCACTGTGGGCCCTACTGCTGCTCTGCCAAGCCAACAGCCCTGACAGGGCTTGGACTGCACTTCCTGATCTCTCCAGATGCTGCCCAAGTTTTACGGCCTCCCTCCTGCCCCTCGGGAGCCCGGGGTGGGTCAGGGTATTTCAGTCAGGCAGGGATTTTCCTGCTGCCCCTGTGCCAGGGTGGGCACAGCCCTGAGCAGAGCCACAAAGAGCAAGAAAAGGAAACAAAATGAGAGCTGGAAATGAAGTTATTCTTCATCCTCGAGATCGCTGCCGAGGACGAGACTGGAGCAAGGAGCCCGAGGCGCTCCTCCCGTCCCTGCTCTCCATCTCAGTCCCACACACGGAAGATGAATATGCAGCGTTTTCTGTTTGTGCTGCTAAAACGCCCATTAAATGCCAGCAGGGAAGAACCAGACATAAATACCTGCTCCCCTCCGAGCCTGGGAGACGGAAGGAGCATCCCTCCTTCTGGAGAGGGAGCTGCTTCCAGCTGGGAAGGGCTGGAAGGGGCCGAGCTCCCAGCCCTGCCCAGCACAAGACAAGGGAGGCCAGTTTGGTTTTGTCTCTGCAGACTTGGGAGGGGACCCACTGAGCCCCCTTTTCCACCAGGAGGTGCTGGAAAGGATTTTCCTGCATGTCCAAAGCCCTCCTGACCTGTTGCAGGACCAGAGGAATCGTAGATGTCTCACCAACCTGGGCTCCATGAGCAAACCTGAGCCTCCAGAGAAGAGCTCTCCATTCCCTGGGATGGGATGGGACGGGACGGGACGGGACGGGACGGGACGGGACGGGA
>VZRV01001678.1:102563-116512 GCA_013398115.1 Falcunculus frontatus | reverse complement strand
GGCTCGGTAATGCCGGGCTCGGTAATGCCGGGCTCGGTAATGCCAGGCTCGGATGAGCCGGGCTCGGATGAGCCGGGCTCGGTAATGCCGGGGCTCGGTAATGCCAGGCTCGGTAATGCCGGGTTTCCAGCGCCGGGCTGAGGGGCAGATTGGGATCCCTGCGTTATCTGCTGTTCTCTAATTCGAGGAAATAACTGTGTGCACGGCACATGCTATCAAACGCTCAGCACTCCTCCGAAGATGACAGCGAGGCAGGAACTCCACGGTTCCAGCTGCCACTTCATCTCTAATTCCCCTTCCCACCCCCACAGCTCCTGGACTGCCGGGATCTCGGGGCTGGGGGTGCCCCACAGAGCCCGGAGCAGGGATGAGAGCTGCAATTCCGCATCCCTGTCCGAGCAACCAGCCGCGATATTTTAACAGCTTGGGCTGTGTTTGTTTGGTTTCTGCTGCCCACAGAGGGAGGGAGGCCGGGCACAGCTGTGGGAGGTGGATTTTGGAATGCTCTGGAATTGCTGGAGCTGTGCTGGGGATCAGTCCCTGCTCGGGGACATTGATCATTTCCATAAACAGGGCAGGGAAGCGGAGGACGGAGAAAAGGAGTTGCTCGAGGTGGCCCTGGAGCAGGTGGGTGGCAGGGAGGGGACAGGGAGGGGACAGGGAGGGGACAGGGAGGGCCCCATCATCCCCTTCCTGCTGGATGCACAGCGCGAGCTGATTTCGATCTCCCACCCGTGACCCGTCAGGGAAGGATTTTGGGCTGGCTGGGGACGGGAGGAGGTGTTTAAGCACCATCTCGAGTGACTTTTCAGCCTGACACAGCAACGATTTACCGCCGCATCAGACCCCCTCTGGGGGCAGCCATAAAACGCCTGCACAGCCAGCTCCTCATCAGGAAAAAGGATGAAATCTTTAATGGGGGCGATGTTTCTGCTCATCACTGGAGACGGGAGCCCCGTCTGGGAAGCTGCTCTTTAACTGGAGATGTAAATTTCAGGTTTCTATCCAGCAGGAAGAACCGTCTGGAAACGCGGCGGTTCCGCAGGGAGGGAAGGAAGGATCAGCTACAAACTCCCTGCCTGAATTCCCCAAAGCCCGCTGTTCCCCTGCCCCAGCCCGTGTTAGCGGCGCCGACCCCAAACCCAGCGGCAGAGCCCAGGAGGGGCCGCAGGGCACAGAGGGTGGCGGAGCAGCTGCGCATTTCCCTGGCAGCGATGGAGAGGGGCCGGAACTGGCACACCTGGGGCAGCTGAACCCAGGGAACATCATTAAACTGTAATCACCCGAGTTTTATTTATTATTTGTGAACTGCAACACACACAAATAATAAAAAATGCAGCCTTTCAGCCAAAGTGCTTTCTGACCAGAATAATGGCTTTGTTTCCTTGGACTGGTTACAGGCCATGAGTAAAATCTGGGAAGGCCCAGTTTGCAGCAGGACACAGAGAGGGGCAGCACTGGCAGAGCCACAGGGATGTCTGGCAGCAGAATCCCACAGATTTAGCAAAGTCCCCCACGTTGTTCCCCTTCTCCTCCCTTCACCCTCCCTCCCCAAACACAGACGGGTTCCACACAGCTCCTTTGAGTCCTCGGACCCACACATTTCATCACTCATGGCCCCGAAAACTTTCAGAGCTTGCATCCAGCGTAAGTCAGGGACCCTCAAATTTGCTGCCAGCTTCCTACTCTGCCCCTCAAATATGGACCCAGAAGGTGATGGGAGAACAAACATTAGTTCCTAACACCAACTGGGATGTCTCATCACTGAGAAAGGAGCAGCTTTACCAAACAAAAGAAGAGAAAAAAACACCAAAAAAGAAGTTGGAGCTGCTGGAAACCGGGCTTTACCTCTGAACTCCTGAAAATTGTCCAAACCATGACAAAAAGGAGACAGACCAGAGCAGGTGTTCACTCCTGCTCAACAATCGTTCCCACACAATGAGAGTTTTTATGATAAATTGCAGAACGTTGCTTCTGTATAGGAATTTTTCCCAGTCTTTTATCAAATTCGGATTTTTGGATGTTGGGGAGAAGAAATCGACGTTCCTTCCCTTCCCTGCCCTGGGGACACCGCAGGGAGGGAGGGCTTTTTAGGAAGAACAGATGTAGAACAGGCAGTGAGAGGCTGCTGGGGAGGTGCTGCTTGTGGACATCTCCTCACTCATTTGGGTTTGGGATGCTGCCCTGGGGCAGATTCCTTCATTTCATCCCACCTGGGATGAGCCTAGGAATAACCCTGGAGCTGGAGAGGTGCATCCTCCTCCTCACTGAGGGTGCTGGGACAGCAGCAGGGTCAGTTCTCTCCATGCTCTGGGCCCCATTCCCATGGGAATAATGGCAGTAATGGGAATAATGGGAATAATGGGAATAATGGGAATAATGGGTTTGCTCCTGCTGGAGCCCATCCCGGAGCGAGGCACAGAGGGAATCCTGGCCAGAAGCTGCCATTTGTTGTCACCCTGCCCTGCCCTGGTTCCCACCCTGGCACATCATGGCACAGCTGGGGGGGGGGGTTGGAAACATTTGGGTTAAAAGATGAAACAAGGGAACAAAGGAAGCAGAAAACTGGACGTACAAGGGGAAGGAACAACACGACACCAGCCGGGATGGATGTGGCCCTGTTAACCCTTATCAATAATTGATGGCCAAGAACATGGATTTTCTATTATTCTGATGAGACCAGCTCTGTTGCTGATATGTTCCTTGGCACCAAAAATTACTCAAGCATGAAAAATTACTAAAATGCTTTTCCCATCCCTTTTAGAGACAGACCCTCTGCATTTTCCTCTCCCTCATCCCACTGAAGCATCCCAGAGTGGCTGAATTTTCAGGCAAATGTGCACAAAAGACAACCTGGAGAGAGCCTTGAGTGCTCCTGGCACGGGGAGGCTCCTCTGAGGGACCTGAGAGCTCACCCAGTGCCACCCCTGCCATGGCAGGGACACCTCCCACTGTCCCAGGCTGCTCCAAGCCCCAGTGTCCAGCCTGGCCTTGAACACTGCCAGGGATCCAGGGGCAGCCACAGCTGCTCTGGGAATTCCATCCCAGCCCCTCCCCCCCCTCGCAGGGAACAATTCCTTCCCAAGATCCCATCCAGCTCTGCCCTCTGGCACTGGGAAGCCATTCCCTGCTTGGTCACTGGGACAGTGGAGAAGTGGCACCGGCTGGGGATGGTCGTCCCCAGAGCCCCAGGGAGGGAGAACACCAGGGCTCCTGTGAACAAAAAATGCATCAACAGAGCCTGAAGCAATGAATGTCACCTCCAACGGGAGTGGAGGAGCTCCCGTGCTCAGATTCCTGGCTGTGACTGAGCCACACCAACCCTCCCACCTGGAGGAGCCGGATTGGGCCCGGGATGAGCTCTGGGACTGAGACTGGCCCCATTCCACCCCCGGATCTGAGGGTGTCCACCCAGAGCTAACGGAGTGCCAGGATCTGCCAGGCTCTCTGGAATCCCAGCCTGTGTGGAAATAGGTCATGGCTGGGGCAGCTTTGCCACCTTCCAAAGGCTCATTTTGGTTGTGTTTGCTGTCAGGAGTGTAACCACTTCAATTTATGCAGATTACGCACTCCTGCCAGGTGTTTATTTTATATGGTTCTCTTCCCCCCTGCTACACTGTGAAAGAAAAATTGAGCAATATTTGCTAATGAGGCAAGCGGGATCTTTCCAGGCCCCTTTAACTTACTCGGAATAAAATATATTTTTTAAAAATTGCTGACCCTTTAAACCTCAATGTTAGCTTATCTCGAGGACACGTTTCTTAGTCAGCAAAAGGCCTTTCCTGCAGGAGTTATTTGTAATTCATTAGCAGTGGAGTAATGGCCACACTCTTAAATAATTCCTGTGCTTATAAAAGACCATCTGGCACATGTGCTGAGAGCCCTGCACTGCTCTGGTGTAAATCAGGAGAGATGCACGGAGTTGGAGGAGTTCTGGAGGCTTTACGCCCTCCTGCCAGGCCGGCCCAGAGCTCCTCTCCAAGGCCTCGTGTTCCCAGTTTTACGGGATCAGCTCCTCCATCCTGGCACCAGGGAAAGTTCCTGCTCATGGCAAAAGCTCCAGGCTGGTCCTGGGGTGGCAGGAAGGAGCTGGGCCAGGGCAGGTGCAGCTCCTCGGGCAGTATTTATGTATTATGTTGTTTTTGTGTCCCAACAAGCACCAGCTCCTCAGTGCCGAGCCATAAAATCTGCCAGGAAATACCCAGTGTGAGAGGGGAGAAGGAAAAGCTCTGGTTTTGAAGCCACTCTAACTTGAGCTCAAGGTTTTTGCTCAAGCACAGGGATGGATTTACATCTGGTAAAGGAGATTTCCTGGGGTTACATCCCACTTCTTTTTCCCCCCTTAAAAAAAAGGCAAGTGCAGCGAGAGGCAAGAGAGCTGTGCAGGACATGGGCAGTGAGGAGACGCAGAGTTCCTGCGACCAACCCCGGTTAAAAACATCTCCCACTCACAGATCCTGCCTGCAGATTTCAAAACTGCTTGGGAGCCCCTCGGGCTTTACAAGGACAGATCCCAGCAGGCAAAGGGTTGGACTCAGGGCAGCCAGCAGCGGCTCTGGAGCTGGGCACAGCTCCTTCCCCCACCCTGTGATGCCAAACCTCTCCGAAAGCCTTCCCAGGGAACAGACTCCTCCAGCCCCCTCCCGCCTCCAGCCCTGGGCTTGTTGTTCACCAGCTGCTGCAGGAAGGTGAGAACAGTCCTTGTGTTCCTGGGGCTCCTCCATTTCCACCGGAGACTCTGGAGCCGGGCCCCAGGAAAAGGCAATCTGCTGTGCTTTGGGCAGGGGTAACATCCCAGCAGAGCAGAGCGAGATTTCATCAGGGCTCCTGTCTGTCACAAACCCCACAGCAGCAGGAGCTCGGTGCCCTGGAAACTCAGCACACACGGCACTTCACGGCCCCAGCCTTGCGTAGAACCAGGTCCTTTTCACTGGTTTTTACAGGTACCTGATATCCCAACCTCCCTTTGTTTAATCTGCCTCCAGCCCCTCTCCGGGCTCAAAGCACCACCACAGCTCTGGGCGATTTGTGTGCTCCCCAAAGCACTGCCCCAGGGAAACAAAGGCTTCCCAATAAATCAGTTCAAGTGGGATTTCTGGTCTGGATCCAGCTCTGGAGGAGCTGATCCCATCCCCAGCTGTGCAAAGGCAGCTCAGTGTTCCCAGCCGTGGCTTTGGGGCTTTGGGAGCTGTGCATTCTCCTTCCCCGTGGTGCAGAGATGGCAGATCCTGGAGTTCAGCTCCTGCTGGGTCTCAGCACTCCCTGGAGGGCCAGACTGCTCCATCCAGGAGCAATCACCACCCCGGGCTGGCTGAGCTCCCTCCCTGGCTCCCGGCAGTGCTGGAGGACTCCCACCCTCACAGCTTGCAGAACTATTTTTGGGAAAGCATTTTCTCTTTCAGTCCTGTGCTTACTTGAAATTTTTAAGACTCAGAAATTGGCCAGGATGAGCTGGAGCCCCTGCAGACTGTTCTGCACAGCCGAGTGCTGAGCTGGCCTCGTTTGGCACCTGTGAAACCCTTGGCCCCCTCCTGCTGCCCAGCCCCAGCCCCGAGCAGCCCCATTCCCAAACCAGCCTCTGCTGATGCCATGATGCTTTTTTTGCTTTTTATATATACCTCCTCTATATACACTTTTGTATAACTTTTATATATTCTTAAGGGCCTTTTAGCCCACATACTTCTAATTCTTCAAGTTTGATAACCAGCATAGGCCCAGTATTCCCTTAAGCCAGGAGACCAAACATCTCAGAAGCCTCAGACACCAAAATCTTCTCTGGAACACATTTTGTAAACTAAGATTGGCCTGTCCAGGGGGGGAAGTTCCTCAGAGAGGGGGGTTCGCTCAGCCTCTCATTGGGGAAGCTTTGATAGAGATGCTAATTGGTAAAGCCTAGAATTTTATACCCAAATTATTGTGGGGGTACATTTCGGGGGATGCTCATGGGGGTGCATTTCGGTGTGCATTTCAGTGTACATCTGGATGTGCATTCCAACGTGCTCCACCTGAACAGAGTGCACCAAGGATCCTTAAAATAAATACCAAGGTAAAATCCCTTTTCCCCCTCTAACCGTGTTTAGCTCTTGATTTTAAGACCAAGAAAAGGCATCACTGCCATGGCCCCAGGGAGGGCATCTCCCTGGGAAAGGCACATCCAGGCAGCCCTTGGGCTCAGGACACAGCACCTTGAGGTGGGGCAGGACCCTGAGAGGGAATCTGGGGAAGGAAGGCAATGACAGAGGGAAGGAAGAGGGAGGAAACAGATGAAACTCTGAATTTCTGCAGCACCAAGTTCGAGTGGATTCTGACCCAAATTAATAATTGTTAATGGCAACAACAAACAGCCCGGAGTGGGAACAGGGCACGGGGAAGGTGAGCAGAAAGCAAAACAAGGGAGCTGAGCAGCAGGAGGAAAACAAAGCCGTGGCAGCGGCTGTTGTCAAAGGCTCCCAGCCCTCTGATTTCTCAGGGCTCGCTCTCTCTCTGCCGTCTCCGGGCGCTCCAAGGCGTTGGCATTCACAGAAGGTGCAGTGCAGCCTCTGGATCAGGGAGAAGGACGAGTCCCTCACAGCCTCCTCTTGGCACTGACGGCTCCAAGCCGCAGAGCCGGGGCGGCAGCACCGTGCCCAGGGGCAGCGGGCGAGGGCCGGCTCAGCCCAGCCCTGTGCCCCCCGAGCCCGGCTGGCCAGCGGCTGCCAGCCTGCACAGCTCCCTGCCGACAGCAAACCACACTCCAGTTCTCCTTGCAGCTCCTGGCTGGGTGCTCCTGCCTCCAGCCTGGCCCACGCTCCATCCTGGAAACCCTAACCCACCTGGGCAGGGTCTCTTCTCTCCCACCCAGCCCTGCTCCACACAAATCCCAGGCTTCCACACAAATCCCAGGCTTCCACTCAAATCCCAGGTTTCCACACAAATCCCATGGTTCCACACAAATCCCAGGTTTCCACAAATCCCAGGTTTTCACACAAATCCCAGGTTTCCACACAAATCCCAGGCTTCCACACAAATTCCAGGTTTCCACAAATCCCAGGTTTCCACATGAATCCCATGGTTCCACACAAATCCCAGGGTTCCACACAAATCCCAGGCTTCCACACAAATCCCAGGTTTCCACACAAATCCCAGGTTTCCACACAAATCCCAGGTTTCCACACAAATCCCAGGTTTCCACACAAATCCCAGGTTTCCACACAAATCCCAGGTTTCCACACAAATCCCAGGCTTCCACACAAATCCCAGGCTTCCACACAAATCCCAGGCTTCCACACAAATCCCAGGTTTCCACACAAATCCCAGGTTTCCACACAAATCCCAGGTTTCCACACAAATCCCAGGTTTCCACACAAATCCCAGGTTTCCACACAAATCCCAGGCTTCCACACAAATCCCAGGCTTCCACACAAATCCCAGGCTTCCACACAAATCCCAGGTTTCCACACAAATCCCAGGTTTCCACACAAATCCCAGGTTTCCACACAAATCCCAGGTTTCCACACAAATCCCAGGCTTCCACACAAATCCCAGGTTTCCACACAAATCCCAGGCTTCCACACAAATCCCAGGTTTCCACACAAATCCCAGGTTTCCACACAAATCCCAGGTTTCCACACAAATCCCAGGTTTCCACACAAATCCCAGGTTTCCACACAAATCCCAGGCTTCCACACAAATCCCAGGCTTCCACACAAATCCCAGGCTTCCACACAAATCCCAGGTTTCCACACAAATCCCAGGTTTCCACACAAATCCCAGGTTTCCACACAAATCCCAGGTTTCCACACAAATCCCAGGTTTCCACACAAATCCCAGGCTTCCACACAAATCCCAGGCTTCCACACAAATCCCAGGCTTCCACACAAATCCCAGGTTTCCACACAAATCCCAGGTTTCCACACAAATCCCAGGTTTCCACACAAATCCCAGGTTTCCACACAAATCCCAGGCTTCCACACAAATCCCAGGCTTCCACACAAATCCCAGGCTTCCACACAAATCCCAGGTTTCCACACAAATCCCAGGTTTCCACACAAATCCCAGGTTTCCACACAAATCCCAGGTTTCCACACAAATCCCAGGTTTCCACCCAAATCCCAGGCTTCCACACAAATCCCAGGCTTCCACACAAATCCCAGGCTTCCACACAAATCCCAGGCTTCCACACAAATCCCAGGTTTCCACACAAATCCCAGGTTTCCACACAAATCCCAGGTTTCCACACAAATCCCAGGTTTCCACACAAATCCCAGGTTTCCACCCAAATCCCAGGTTTCCACCCAAATCCCAGGCTTCCACTCAAATCCCAGGTTTCCACACAAATCCCAGGGTTCCACACAAATCCCAGGTTTCCACCCAAATCCCAGGTTTCCTTACAAATCCCAGGTTTCCACCCAAATCCCAGGTTTCCACCCAAATCCCAGGTTTCCACACAAATCCCAGGCTTCCACTCAAATCCCAGGCTTCCCCACGAATCCCAGGGTTCCCCACGAATCCCAGGTTTCCGCACAAATCCCAGGGTTCCCCACGAATCCCAGGCTTCCCCACGAATCCCAGGGTTCCCCACGAATCCCAGGCTTCCACACAAATCCCAGGGTTCCACACAAGATCACTTGGCTGTGAGACTGCAAACTCAAAGGTGCAGAAGGAGCTCTGTGAGAGCAGCAGGAAAGGACTCCAGAGGGCCATTCCATCTTTGTTGCCCAGGACAAACCTGGCTAAGTGGCACAGAACAGTTCATTTTGAGCTGCTCGTGATGCTCCTCCCTGGGTACAAACAGCTCAAAACACAGAATCCACCAAAAGGCCTCTTACTCTTGTCCTCCCATAATTAAGAGGCTTTTTCAGCAGTAATGGGAACAGAACTAGGCAGCAGTGAGACTGTTGTAGGTCCTGTCCAGCTCCATTCCTGGCCGTCTCTGAGGCTCTGTGGCTCGTTTGGCCGTTCCTTTTCCCCCTGCAGAAGCTGTGCTGGGCCCGCTGCCCTCCCCAGCCCATGGGACTTGGCTGTGCCTGCAGGGGGCTTGGTGGGGCTGGAAAGGAGCACAAAGCCCCGTGTAAGAGGAGTGCACGTTTGCAGCTTTATCCCTGCAGCTCTCCTGCTCCTCGCCCGCCTGTATTTCATACAAACATCTCGGAATGACAGACAGTTAAAAAAGGAAACTGCAGATGGAAGTGTGAAGTTTTGCACTTTGGGGCCGTAATGAATCTTGCCTGGCTTCCCACTCCTTGCAATATCCTTGCTGGAAAGTGCAAAGACCTTAATTTTCCCTGCACACAACTTAAAATGTCTCAGCTCCTGGCTGAAATGTCAGGGCTCCATCACGTCCCTAATCCAGAACAGAACCCGAGGGCAGCCAGTGCATCCATCTCTGTACTGGGAAGGGCTGGGCTGATCCCTGCAGTGCCCGAGAGGGAGCAGGGAGAGATCCATGACCCCATGGAGAGACAGGATCACCTCAGAGTGACTGAGGCAGCCCAGAGCCAGCGCTGACCCCTGGGACAGGGCCAGGACTGCAGGTCTGCTGGGTGCGGAGCCCTTGGGGTGTGTTGGTGCTAACAGGAACACAGATGCCAGGCTGACCCCAGAGAGAGCCCTTCCCAAGGCCCTGGAAATGCCAGGACAACCCCAGGGCCGTCACAGGAAGGTTCCCCTTTGACTGATCCCTTTCAGACAGCTGCTCTCGCAGTGAGATGGAAGGAACTGTGGAAGTGGAAAGCTTCTTTGCATGGAGCCTCCCCAAGGTCTCCAGCTCTGCATGGGCTCCTCTGTTTATTTTTGGGTTGTTTTGCAGAGCTAACCCAAATACACAGGCCTGTTCTGGCACTCCATGGCTTTCCTGACAGTAATCCATCTTATCCCAGCCAGGAGCAGCAGGAACAGCTCCTGTCACTACCAAGAAAGAGAAAATAAAATCAGCTGAAAATTTCTCTGACTCTCAGGAAACTCAGTTCAGCTCCAAACATGGTGAACGAAATGCCATCAGTGCTTTTGCCTTTGTAATTAGGTTTGCAAAGGTTGACTGGCAAGGAATTAAAACATGGAAGCATTTAAAATATCAGTGAGTTCTGGCATCCTGAGTAATGTGACATTTATATGATAATTTGGCAATTAAATATGCAAGCAAGGATGGTTTATCTTTTCAAACACGAAGGTACAACACTTCCACAAAGCCCCTTCCAGCACTTCACAGGATCAGCTTCTTGCTCCAGTGGAAAAATATTATTTGCAGCGTGTGGGCAGGGGACACTTGCAGCAGAACAGAGCCAGCAGAGCATCCCCCAAAGTGCCCTCAGGGACCTGGGATTGCCCAGGACAGGGTCCAGTTCTGTTCCCACCTGGGAAAAACCCACCCCTGGCTCAAACCCAGGGTGCTGCAGAAATAAAATCTCTCTCCAGATTGCACAAACAAGGCTGAGAAAGCTGGGGCTGTTCAGCCTGGAGAAGAGGAGGTTGTGTGGAGACCTCAGAGCCCTTCCAGGACCTGAAGGGGCTCCAGGGAAGCCAGAGAGGGGCTGTTCCTCAGGAACTGGAGTGACAGGACAGGGGGAAATGGGGTAAAACTAAAAGTGGGGAAATTTAGGTGGGATATTTGGAAGGAATTGTTCCCTGGGAGGGGGGGGAGGCCCTGGCACAGGGTGCCCAGAGCAGCTGTGGCTGCCCCTGGATCCCTGGCAGTGTCCAAGGCCAGGCTGGACACTGGGGCTTGGAGCAGCCTGGGACAGTGGGAGGTGTCCCTGCCATGGCAGGGGTGGCACTGGGTGGGATTTAAGGTCCCTTCCAACCCAAACCATTCCAGGATTCTATGGCTGGACAAGGCCCCCAGAAGGAGAAGCAGCCAAAAAGGGTCGCTCTCCACCCAGAGCCCGACTGAATCCCCCACACCCATCACGTCCTTCCCGAGCATCTCAGCAGCTCCCTTCCTGAGCTGATGAATAATTTGAAGGGCCTCAGCCATTATTAAATAATAAAGATTCTTTTCCTTGCAGAAATAATTGAAGCATCAGAGCTGAGAAATTGAGGTCGCCCTGAGCTCTGCCCCCTCCGCTGCTCCCCCCAGACCCCGGGCCCTGCTTGGCTCCAGGGGAGAGGGGGGAGCTGGAGCCACAGAGCCTCACAAGGGGCTGTGGCAGGGGGCAGGGACATTCCAGAGCTGGCACTGAGGCTGGGGTGGCCCAAGGCTCTCTCAGGAGAGGCCACGAGTGTAACTGGGGTCTGTGATGGTCCCCATGGGATCGCCCAGCAGGGAATGTGCTCTGCCAGCTCTGCACATCCCCCAGCTGCTCCTGGGCAGGAGCAGAACACGGCCTGTCCTGGGTGCAGGGGGAGCAGACTCTGCTGCCAGTGACTCCTCAGAATCACCGAGGGGTACAAAAGCTCTTCCTCATTAATGGAAATCTCCCTGTTCTCTAAAGGTGAAAGTTCTGCCTCAAAACCCCTCTGTTATCCTGGGGCTTGGCTTCGGCAGCACTGAGAGCTCTGGGGAAGCCTGAATCCAGAGGTGCCAGCAGCAACACACCCAGGGAAACCCTGGCTGCTTCCAGCCCTCCCTGCTCCTGTTGCTTCCTCCTATTGCTGTGCCCTCGGTCACTGCTCAAGCTTTGGCTCCAGGTGGGTTCCAGGGGATGGAAAGCCGTGGCTCATCTCCACACTTGTTATCCACGGGGGGACGAAAAGCCAACAGGAAAACCTCAGCAAAACAAGTCCTCTTTAACCCAGCGAGGTTTTCCCCCCATTTTCCTCCCGTGACTTTTCTCCAGACCAGAAGGAAACGACAAAGGTGTCACAGTTTTCTGTCCTCACACTCGTGTGCTGATAAATAAAATCAGCCTCGACCAGCACGTGATGAATAACAGCCGATCCCAGGAGGGAAAATCCTGTTCATGGAG
The DNA here is from genome assembly GCA_013398115.1 of Falcunculus frontatus. NCBI lineage: Eukaryota > Metazoa > Chordata > Aves > Passeriformes > Falcunculus > Falcunculus frontatus. The sequence goes on along the minus strand of VZRV01001678.1, from coordinate 104,630 downwards.
AACGCAGCCAGGGTGAAACTCACGTGGGTTTAGGGCAGCTCCACAAGCACAATTAAATGTGGAATGAGATCCTTTCTGCAGGGTTTTCCTGAGCCACTCTGATGGCACCAGCAGAAAGAGCTTCAAGTGACAGTGAAAGATGTCCCAGCCTGCCCAGTACGGGACTGGGAGTGCAAACCCTCACTGGGGGTGATGCCTTAGGTTTTAACTTTTATATTTTTAAATTCTGTACTGCTTAGAGTGTAACTCTGAAGTTCCTTGGAGCCTGTAATTCCTGCTCTCTCGTACTGGGCAGACATAACAAAGCCTCTCCAGGCTTTGCCTTCAAGGACAGCCAGGCTGTTTTTAGGCCCAAAATGTGTAAACCAAAGATTCTAAGGGGGGCAAGCTGAGGGGAGTTACATCGTTAAACTGGGGCTTTAATTGGAGAATTAACCCTGATATGCAAATGGTCCAAACCTATAAAAGTGTGAAGAACTCGTGACCTGGGGTCCATCTTGGGGTCCAATTTTTGGAAGCAGCCTCTGGCTCCCCCAGGGTGTACCTTGAAGGCCCTTCAAATAAATACCTGTCTTTATTCCCTTCCTCTTGTCTAGTCTCTGTTTCTGGGTGGCTGCAGGAGGCATCAGGGGGAGGATTCATTCACGGCAGCACCAGGAACATGACAAATGCCAGCCCCCCCAGCAAGAGACCTCAACGTGAAGTCAGCCTGTCCCGAACCCTGCAATTAAATAACAATGAAGGCATTCGGACAGACTTTCCCCTGCCTGGGGACTGCCTGTGCTAATTAGGGACAATTAACGCTGCTGAGGGAGCACCAAGGGGTTTGCTGAGCACCGGGAGGTGTCAGCTCCTCACCAACACCTCGGGCCCAGCGTTTGTGACCAGGGGTGACGAGGGAGAGCTCCCCGGGACCCGGACTGAGCATCCTGCAGAGAGCAAAGCTCTGCTCCATCACAAGACATTCCCACGCCCTCCATCCCTGGGAATGGCTGAGGCTGAGGAACGAGACCTCCTGAAGGTCCCGTGTCTGTTCCTGGGGGTGCCACTGGGCTGGGCAGGCTGGGCCTGGGTGGCTTTGGAGGGGAAAAGAGGGGACCATACAGTGAATTTCTATCCCACGAAATAAAAGCCCGAATCCCCAATTCTGCACTCTGTTACCTTTGGAAAGTGCATGTGCAGAAACCTGAGAGTTCTCAGGGCAAAGAAAAGTTCCTTTTCCAGATGTGCATCCAGATATTTTTTAATTAGACCTAATCTGCGCTCGTGAACTCCCCACTGCACCGAGGGATGACGGCGGAGCTCAGGAGTCAGCACAGAGAGCTCCGAGAGCCCTCCTCAGCCAACCCTTCAAAGGCTGAGCAGGTGCATTTGCTAATTCTAAATCAGATAATCCATAATTACAGGTAAAGCCCAAACTGAAGGTCTGAGGTATTTTTGAACTTTCTCCAGACTGCATTTCTACAACAGAGTAGTTTTGTTTACATGAGGTTTTGTTCCAGCTAATGTGACCTTGTGGATAAAGGAGAGAGAAAAATAGGAGAAAAAACCATGTACATGCACGGGGAATGCTTTTTCCTCCCCTCGTGGAAAAAGCACAACAAAAGCAGAATTGTTCTGGGGCTTGTTTGAACTCTGTCTGAAAATTGATTTCAGCTCTGAGGAGCCCGAGCTCGCCCCGTTCCTCAGCTCCACCTGCCAACAGGCAGCACTTTTGTCTCTGTTGATAAGGGACTTTTTAATTATTGCCATTATCATTTGAAAATTGGGTTCCTGCCACAAACAATTGAAATTAGATTCAGTGCTACTTTTAATCTTGGGTAATGTCTTTTAATCGGGGGTTTCATTTCCTATCTGCAATAAAATGTGTGGATGTCTGCGCACACGTGCCGGGTTTGAGGGCACACAGAAGGATCCAAACACTCCCAAAATGAGTGTTTCACTCAGGCCGGGCACGAGGGTCTCACCTGGGCTGGGCACGAGGGTCTCACCCTGGGCTGGGCACGAGGGTCTCACCTGGGCTGGGCACGAGGGTCTCACCCCAGCTGGGCACGAGGGTCTCACCCT
>VZRV01001678.1:56482-102249 GCA_013398115.1 Falcunculus frontatus | reverse complement strand
CCTGGGCTGAACACGAGGGTCTCACCCTGGGCTGAACACGAGGGTCTCACCCTGGCTGGGCACGAGGGTCTCACCCTGGGCTGAACACGAGGGTCTCACCCTGGGCTGAACACGAGGGTCTCACCCTGGCTGGGCACGAGGGTCTCACCCAGTCTGAACATGAGGGTCTCACCCCAGGTTTTACAGCAGAGAGGACTCTCAGCTCAGCCAGGTCCATCCATTACAGAGCAGGGCCCTGTGACTTCACCCCGTAATTCCTGCGTGGAGCCGCCTCTTCCAGAGGAGCCCCCAGCCCTGCCAGCAGGGTCTGTGCACAGAGCTCACCCTGGGACAGGATTTGCAGGATTTGACTCCTGATCCAGGACTCCTGATCTGCACTGAGCAGCTTGGAGGGGACACACTCGGGTGAAGAAGGTTGGAGAAGGTTTCTGATCCCAGGAGGGGCAGCCTTTGGTCCTTTTTTGCTGGCAGACACTGAGATCTTTTTATAGAAACAGGGCTGAGACCTCCTGAACCCGTGTGACCCCGATGGCTGTGCTGGGTTTATATTTATGTACCTCTCATCTCTCTCTCTCCCACCTGCCCGAGCTGCACAGAGCCGGTGACCTTGGCAGGAAGGAGGGGACAGCAGTCACGAGGGCACTGCCACCTCCCTGCATCACAATCCTTCTCTTCATGTCCTTTTCCTGCTAAAACCCAACCCCTGCTGGCAGGTTCCAGTGCCCAGGGATGGGATCTGTCCCCAGCTCTCCAGGCCGCTCTAAATCCACCACAGCCTGTTTTGTTTGGGCAGAAGCTCAGCTGGTAGCTCAGCCCAGGGCAGGCAAAGCCTCCCCTCTCCAGTGCGCCAGGGAAACAGCTCCAACTGCTGATGTTTTCTTTTTCCTTTTGTTTTTTCCCTCTCCAGCTGCCCACACTCCTCTGGGTCATTTCACCAGCCCAGCTGCCCATGGCCATCCCTCAGAGCTGGCTGTGGTCACCACAAGTGACCATTATTCACAGCACAGAGGCACTGGGACACAGGGACATGGCAGCCCAGGGCAGGAGCAGCTCTGAAGGAATCTCCTCTGCGTGGAGGAGACCTGCAGGACCTGGCTTAGCCCACACAGAGCTGGCTCAGAGCTCACACAAGCTAAGGGGAGGGGGGTTAGGGGGTGACTCCTCCTGAGCACAGCTGGGGGCTCCATCTCTGGGCCAAGGCAGTGGAAGCTGCAGATCATGGAATCCCACAGTGGTTTGGGGTGGGAGGGACCTTAAAGATCATCAAATTCCAACCCCCTGGCCTGGCAGGGACACCTCCCACTGTCCCAGGCTGCTCCAAGCCCCAATGTCCATCCTGGCCTGGGACACTGCCAGGGATCCAGGGGCAGCCACAGCTGCTCTGGGCAACCTCTCACCACCCTCAGAGGGAGGAATTCCTTCCAGGGATCTGATCTAACCCTGCCCAAAGCAGTGCAGAGACCAAATCCCACAGGCAACACCACAGCCTGTCAGCCAGGCTGAGATTACAGACATCAGCCTGGTTCTAAAATACCTTGAATACCTTTAATGGGCTCGAAGCCATTCCTGTCATTAAGGGGAGGTGACAGGGGGACTTTGCTGCTATTTCTGAGCCTCTTTACCAGCCCACCCTCCTGTTTCAGGTAGAATGGGACAGAAAAGCCATCTAGGATGAGAGCAAAGAGCCTTAAAAGATAAGAAATGAGCTTTGGAACAATAGTCCTTCACGGGTGCACCTGTGCTCTGCTTTATAGGAACTGTTTGAATCCAAGGAATAATCAAGGAGAAAGACGGTTGAAAAATAAAATCGTGGGTGTGTTGGATTTGGGTTTTTTTTGTTGTTCTTGTGTGGGTTTTGTCCTTTTTTTTTATTTAAATAAGAAAAGAATCTGAAGAGTTTTATTTGTTAAATTCCATATTACGAACTTCATTCAAAGCAAGCCCTCGCTCTTAGAAGTGGTGCAATAAACCCTCCTGGTTTAATCTGCCTGCTCAGGAAGGGAAATAATCAGATCCTGCCTTTTGCATAGGCAGAGTTTTAATTACCTCTGCAGCTCGCCCGGTCCCATCTGAGCAGCTTTTCAAAAGCAATCTATTAGCAAACAATAACCCTGCAGCTCCGTGCCTGCTGCTCCGCAGATGCTATCGCTGCCTCCCCGCTCTGCCCCGGCCTGGAGCACGGAGCCAGCCCCAAACCCCACTCCTGGCGGGGGCAGAGGGGCTGGCAGCAGCACAGACCGGCAGGACAAACACAGCCTGAGGTCTGAGTCCCACACGGACCATTTGGGGCAGAAAATGGATTCCCACGGGAGGAGGCAGCTCCAGGATAGCCAAGCTCGTCAGCTGAGCACTGGGATAATGAAGCCATGAGGCCCTGTCCTCCAGTGCTGGGGATGAGACTCGAGTGTAGGTCCCAGACCCTCTCCAGAGATGGGACAGGAGGGTTTTAGCCCTGCCCAGAAAAGGCCATCGGAGCCCCGGGCTGGATGTGAGACCCTGAGTGCCCAGAGCTGCACATGACAACCACAGGAGGTGTCCGAGCACTGCCCAGCTGCCAGGGAAAAGGACAGAACAGCCTGGAAAGGTGAGTCCTGCCCCTCACAGAGGAAAAGGGACTCCTGTACGACCTCACAGCTTTTCCTGAGCCTCCGTTTCTTCAGGCTGAGCAGCCCCAGTTCCCCCAGCTGCTCCTCACTTTGGACCTCCCTGTAACTTTTCCTCCCGCTGAGCTGCTGCTCTGGGAGGATTCAAACCCAGATTCTTTCCCCAGTAAAGAGGAAACCTTTCAACCTCCAGCCTTTCCTGTGACTGCACAGCTGCTCAGACCTGTCACAGGCATCACTGCAGCTGCAAAGACCCTCAAATGCAGTTCCCTCCTTGCACCATTAACCCCCTCATGGAGCTGCTGTTCCCAGCCAAGCACCACTGAACCTTTTCCAGCCTGTGTTTCCTGAGCTCCAAACCCCGGGATTCTTCCTCAAACCAGCCCGGACACCACCAGGAATATTCATTCACCACACCACACACCTTTCCCCTTTTCCATCTTTCTTACCTGGAAATTAAAAGCCCAGGAATGGCCTCTAGCCCTCCCTGCAGAGCCTGGATCCTCATCTCCTGCACCCGCAGCTGCCTCTGGCCAAGGCCGTTCTGGAGCCCAGCAGGGCTTTGTTTGGGCTCGTTGGGAGGGATGACAAGGCACAGATGGAGCAGGATTGCTCCTGGCCCTGGGAAGGATGGGATGCAGAGCTCCACCAGAGCCAGCTCTGAGCAGGAACAACCCACGGGGCTGCAGGAACCGGGACTGCTTGGCTGCCTCCCTGGATGTGGAAATGCTCAAAATGTGCAAAACTCGGGCTGCACCCTGGGGTGGGGGTGGTGATCCCTGGATTGTCCCTTGCCTGGGAATGCTGGGAGAAGCAGGAGGCATTGGGGTGTGTGGTTGCTCCATCTCTGCAGAAAAACCAGACCTAGGAGGTTCTTTTTGATGAAAAAGTAAAAGAACATTCCCCCGTGACAGCGACTTTAACACCTCTCAGCCCCAGGATCCAACCCTCTCCGCTCAGGTGAGCACACAGCCACCAAACCCCGCACTCAGCACCTCTGCAGTGATTAAATGTGGGAGGCCAGGCTGGACTGAGGGCTGTGCCTTTGGAATTGGAGAACGGACAGCTCAAACCAGAAAGCAAAGCAGGGACACAGAAGGGAAGGAACAGCTGGATCCATCCCGAGCAGGAGCCGTGCCGTGGGGATGTCAGGGATGCCCATCCCGAGGGGCTGGGAGGATCCTGGTGGCAGGTGACAGGCTCAGGGACGTGCTGTGTCACCCAGAGGCAGTCTGGGGGGCATCTGCCACGCCAGGCTGGCATCTGTGAGCTCCTCCTGTTCTCATGGCCCTGCCCCTGCACCGACCATCCCTGGGTGCACGGACAGAGCTGGCAGCACTCGGAGCTGCCTGGAACAGCAGATCCTCCCCTCAGCTCTGCTCCTGCTCCCTTTGCTCCCAGAGAGCTGAACTTTGAGCTGAGCCAAAGTCCCTGAAAGCCTTTGCTGCATTCCCAGCTCAGGAACAGCTCCGGCCCCTCTCCAGCAGATCTGTGGCCCCGGAGGAGCAGAGCCGGGGCTGAGGAACGGGGAGGGGGAGAGGAGGCCTGAGTAGGTGTTGATGAGAAAGTGATTTGTCTCTCCAGGATGTCCTTGTGCTTCCCAGGAAAGTCACTGAGCAGAATTTCTGAATATTTAATACAGCTTCTTAATTAAGAAAAGGGTAAAAAACCTGAGGGACACCTTCCCCTCCTGCAAGGTCAGGGACAGAGCTTTAAATGCAGGATAATCACTCCTTAGGAAGCAGGAGGCAGCTGGTGGAGAGGGCTGGTCCCACGGTTTGGACCAGAGAAAGCCCCTTCTGCATCCTCTGGTGCTGCCACACAACCTTTGCCCTGTGGACTGAAGGTTTTCAGGACATTAAAAACATTTTTCCCCTGTCCTGCCCTGCAAAAACTGAAAATCAGGCTCAAAAACTGAAGACTCTGACAGAGTAATTAAAAAAAAAGCCCTGTCTGGTTTCACAGAAACATTTCAGTTTGGTAATTTCCAAAGGTTTCATTTCCATTTCAATCTTTCTTTTTGTCCTGTAGCTGAACTTCTATTTCAAAGCAAAGAGCGAATTCGGAGCAAAACAGAGCGATTCCATTTGTGGGAGTCACGCTGACCTGCGTGACTGAAAACTTTTCTTCATTTTCCCCCAAAATGTAAAATCTCCCGAAATTGGTCCTTTCCTCTGAAATATTCTGGCTTTGATGAATCAGCGTGTTATGATGAGAATTCTTTTTGGCAGATGACTCCCAGGCACACTCATCTGGGCGCAGGGCACAGCCTGGGGCTGCTTTCCCCATTCCCGCGACCCTCCTGCGTCCCCTGTGGGTTTCCTCCTGTCCTGGAGGAGGGAGCGAGGCAGGAACAGGAGCTGCCAGCTGCATGCCAGGGCTGGATTTGTGTCCCCAGCTCCCTGTCCCTGGTTATCTCCGCGTGTGGCGGCTCCCTCGTGCCACGCGTGGCGGCACTGCGGGTTCTGCTGGCAGGTGGCACTGCCCACACGCCCAAACGCTCCCGCTGGCACCGCTCCCACGTTGTTTTCTCCCTTCCCCCTTTTCCCACGTGTGTTGCACATTCCTCGGGCCAAAAATACCGCAGGAGCTGAGGCTGGAATAAAGCGGTGCCTCAAATAAACAACCTTGGCCTGCGCTCGGGGCCCGCCTGGGCAATCAGGAGAGCGGAGAGAGGGGTGGAAAATCCGCGTTTGGATCGATTTGCGTCAGGAGCTGCCCAAAGTGAACTTGGGTTACCACTGAGGGGATCAGGAGGGCCTTGGAGAGAGATTTGGGCCAAGGGATGGATCCACAGGGCACAGGGAACAGATTGCCACTGCCAGGGCATTTTTCCAGCCCTGCTCCAACACCTGAGCAGGCACAGCCGGCGGCGCCAGGGCTGGGCGAGGCGGCACCAAGGGCTCCAGCAGCTCCTCTGAGGCAGCACCTCCTGGAAAGGGACTTTCCTTGCCAAAGCTGCCCCTGCCATGTGCCAGGCTGTGCTGTCTTTGGGTGCTGTTCATGGACTCAGCAAAGTCGTTCCCCCGAGCTCCGGATCCGAGCGCCAGCGCTGAGCAAACAGGAGGAGCCTCTCCCTAAGTCCTCAATTACATTTCCTTTCTCCTCTCCAATTCCAGCCCAGACAAGAGGTGACAATACCGAATCTTTCAAATATTTGATATACAAAGAGAAGAGCTTGTTAAAACGAGACCAATTAATGCATTTTTAATCCACATTTAAACACATGCAAAGATCCTGAATACTAATGCCGTCATCTGAATTCCGGCTGGGGAGGGCTGGAGCACGAGCCTGCATATCTTCCCACCTTTCCACCTTCCCATCCTTCCACCTTCCCATCCTTCCACCTTTCCATCCCTGCTTTGCTGCCTCACCTGGATCAGGCAAGGTCGGCTTGGCTCCGCTGCTTTAACAAAAAGCTGCACCCAGGCTCCCCCCAGGATTTTTAACCACCTGGTGACGCTCTCCCAGCTGCTGCTCAGGCTGTTCGGGGCTTTTTCCCCCCCCCTTATTCTTCTGCCTTTTATTCCTGAAGCTCAAGGACATTTTGAATCCTCTGGCTGTGCCTGCTGCTGGGGAAAACAACCACACAAAGCTATTTGAATCATGGAATCCTGGAGAGGATGGGATTGGGAGGGACCTTAAATCCCATCCCATCCCACCCCTGCCATGGCAGGGACACCTCCCACTGTCCCAGGCTGCTCCAAGCCCCAATGTCCAGCCTGGCCTTGGGCACTGCCAGGGATCCAGGGGCAGCCACAGCTGCTCTGGGAATTCCATCCCAGCCCCTCCCCACCCTCGCAGGGAACAATTCCTTCCCAAGAGCCCATCCAGCCCTGCCCTCTGGCAGCGGGAAGCCACCAGGAATCCTCATGTGGAGAGGCTGTGGCCATGTGAGGTTCTTACAGAATTCTTGCCTCACCAGTGCTTTGATTGCTTGTGCGAGTTAAAAGCTGAATTAAGGAATAGTCTGTGCCTCTAAACCTGAGCTTCCCTCGACAAGCAGAGCCCTCCCAGCAGGGCTGTCAGTCCTGTGCTGAAGTTTGCTCATTAGGAAACTCTGGAGCATCCAGCCCCGTGCTGGATCTGCTCAGAGGACGGGGTTGGCAATCAGCATCAAACCCTGCTGCCCCCGAATTTGCATGTTGATGGCTTTCCCTGAGCCGCAGGAACACACTCTGGATAATCTCTGCTTCCTAGTAGGCAGAGGAAAAAAAAACCCAAACAAACAAAAAACCCCCATAAAACATAAAAAACAAACCCCTGAAAACGCACAAGCTCCAAGCCCATTCCCCTCCCTGGTGGCAGCGCTGCCGTGTCCGGCTCATTCCTGTGCTGGGCCAGGTCTCTGCTGCCTCCAGCAGGGGTTTGGGGCTGTCAGAGCTGATAACCCTCCCTTATCACCGATAACCCTCCCTTACTACCGCCAGCATCTCCGTGCCCAGGGCTGATTAAAATTCCTGGGAACGGAGCCGCTCCTCCTCGGCAGCTTCGGGAAGCTCAGCCTGGATGGGATTTGAGTCGCCCAGGTGTGGTTCCTTGGAGAGTTTGATTTTCAGCTGCAGGCTGGAACATTTCCAGGCAAACCTGATGTAAAATACACTCCAAATCCCACACGGGAATCCAGGCTCATATAAAATGCTGCAAACTTTTTGCTGCCTCCGAAGCTGGAGGCATCTTCTCCTTTCCAAATCGAGAAACAGCTGGGGTTTGCATTTTCTCCCCATTTTATCTATTTACAAACCCCGTCTGTCCCACCATCCGAGCCCCCCAGACAGCCCTCGTGAGACTGGAGGGGCTGTAAAACCTGTCCTGCAGGTGGGAATTGCAGCACAAACTCAGGATTTCAGCTTTCCTGGGAAGAGCAGAGATTCCAGGGCTGGTTTCCCGAGCCAAAGGTTCGCAGGGATGTATTTGCAGGGAACAGCCCGAGATGGAGGCTGTGCACAGACTGGATCAGCCCTGCTGCAGCCTGGACACCCCCGAGGACACCACCCATCCCCTGGGAATATTCACCTGTCTGCCAGAAATGCTAAAAAATGCCCCAGTGGGAAAGTGGGCAAAGGCGAGTGAAGATTTCTTATTTATTTGGGTTTTTTATTAAACGTGGCAGACTGCAGGGGAGGTGGAAAGCATTTTCCAGCCTGGGTGCTCATCCTGAGCGTGCTGGGGGGCGGAGAAGACACTGAGGGCCTCAGAAAACAGGGATGTGCCTTGGAATGGGTGCAAAGCCGCAGGTGCCCTGCAGGAGAACACTCCTGGAGCTGCACAGGAGATCGAATCATAACAACAAACACTTGTTTTCCTTGAAAACCCATCAATAATAAAATTTAAAAAAAGATAATAATGATAATGATAATGATAATGATAATGATAATAATAATAATAATAATAATAATAATAATAATAATAAATGTGCAGCTGAACTCCTGGGCTTGTCTCACACACGCTGCAAAATGAAATGAGTCTGAAGACAAAAAAACCCAAAATATAAATGTAGCCAAGGCGGGACAGGAGCTGTGGATTCCCCTCCTTGTCCTGGGAGGCAGAGCCTGGATCCTCCACCCCTGGGTCCCACCTCCCTCTGGCTCTGATTGACACCATTCCCCACATCCCAGGGGGTTTCCCTGGGGGCTTTTATTTTCCAGAGGGCCTTTGGAGCACAAATTCAAATCACTCATCAACTTCCCACCGAGTCCCAGCCACCTCTTTGCCCATTTTAAACGATTTTTAAATGCACGCGATGCATTCCATCTTCCAGCTGAAATAACTTCTGCGTTATCCCGCGAGCCTGAATTTCTCTCACCACTTGCTCCCTGCTCGCTCCCAATAATTCAGCGGGAATTTATCTGAGGAGAGGTGGTGGGTCACAAATGAAGTAAAACGCTGACAGAGGGAGTTCCTTTTCCTCTGCTGGGGGAAAGGCAGGGAGCCAGGTTTGGGGAGCTCAGGGATTGCCATCATTAGGATGCTTGAACCCACCTCAGCAGAGGGATGTTTTCCTTCTTTTCCCACGAGAAGAGATTCCCTTCCGATGAAATGGTATTTGGACAAGATGTGTCCCTCCCCTCTCTTGCTGGGAGAACCCGAACCCCCGAGGAGCCAACCCCGGAGGAGCCGCAGGCAGGGCCTGCCCGAGGCTCTGCTGGGGAAGAGAGCTCTGGGAAGTGCGGAGGGATTTCGGGAATCCCAGGGGCTGCGGGAAGGGTGGAGGCCCCCGTGGATCTCCCCGTGGAGCTGCTGAGGAGAGGAGCAGCTCCTGCAGCCCAGGGAGGCTCTGTTTGGTGCAGGAGGTGCCAGCTGAGATCCCGGGTGATTCCTGCTGGATTTTCCTGCTGAGTCTCACTCCTTAGCCCAGAAATGAATTGTCAGGATGAGCAACTCCTCCTGCCCCAGGCTGGGCAGGGCAGGAGCTCCCCGTGCCTTTGGCAGGGGCAGGGGGGGACACGAGGGGTCTCCGAGGGGAGCTGCTGCGAGAGAAGCGTGGCTGCAGCAACCTCGGGGTCAGGAGACAAACCCGAACTGCCTGAGCCCCAAACGGGTTTGAAAGTGGGAGGTTATGAGAGAGATGGGGACAGACCTTTGAGCACAGCCTGTGCCAGGACAGGGGGAATGGTTTGAAATGGGAAGAGGTTGATCCTGACTGGTTTACAGAGGGAATTTACTGTGATTTACTGTGAGGGTGGGCAGGCCCTGGCACAGGGTGCCCAGAGCAGCTGTGGCTGCCCCTGGATCCCTGGCAGTGCCCAAGGCCAGGCTGGACATTGGGGCTTGGAGCAGCCTGGGACAGTGGGAGGTGTCCCTGGGGTGTCACTGGATGGGCTTTTGGGTCCCTTCCATCCCAAACCATTCCATGATGCTTTTTTTGGGACTGTCTTTTTCCCAGCCCCTGTGCACAGACAGAGCCCCCTGAGAATGCAGTGAGGGAAGCTCCTGGTGGTGATTCCTGTGGGAGCAGGGGATGCTCTGGGTGAATCTCAGGCTCTCAGGGGGTTCTGTGCCCCGCCAAGGTCACTTCAACCCTTCAGAGCCTTGGCCTGGCCGGGGCTGTCCCTGAGCTGGGACGGTTCAGATCCGGAGCAGTTTTGGGATTGCTCTGCGTGAGCTGGGCTGACCCTGCCCTGCACTGCAAATATTTCCTCCCCCCAGCACTTGAGGTCCCTGCCAGCCCCACGGTTCCCTGGTCCCGTGCTGGCTGCTCTGTTCATGACTTGGCATCGTCAGAAGCTCCCGGAGATCCCTTATTTTAATTAACCTGAGGAACAGCACCCTCCACGCTGCTGCCACAGCTCAGGGCAGCAGAACCCGACCTCTGGAGCTCTGTAAATGGCATTAATTAAGCAGAGCTCCTTGGCTGGAGTGGTTCCAGCCCCACCAGGCAGTGATGGTTCCTCTCCTGGCTTTGTCAAAGCCCTTTTGGATCAACTCCACCCAAATCTCTGCCTGGTCCTGCCCCCTCAGCCGGGCCAGTGGGGTCTTCCCAGACCCTGCTGCCAGATTTTATTTACCCTACATGAAAATCAGCTTGAAAATGCTGGGACGGGGAATGTTTGGGAGATGGACACCGGCGATGGCCCAGCAGAGGCACATCCCTGTGTCCTTCCAGCTGAGGGTGTCACAGCACGCACCTGGCACATCCCGCCCGGGGTCACCCCAGGCCTGGCAGAAGGGGGTTAAACTGCCCAAAAGGGGTTAAATGCACAGAGAACAGGAGTTTTCATGGGGAAAAGAAGTTCTGTGGCTCCCTCTCTAGATGGAAAAGGAAAACAAAGTTGTGTTCCTCCTGTCTGTTTAAGGGCTTGCTTACTCGGGGAAATTAATCCAAAATTAACTAGTGGCGTGAATTGCAAGTGGATTAGTTAAATTATATTAAACCTAGGCCTGGATACTTTCATTTAAAATTAAAGTGGCCTTAATTCAATTTGGCTCAAGTCACTTCAAAAGTGAATTAAGAAAAACTTAATTACAGACCCCTTAATTCCAAATGAGTGTGTCTACACGGGTTGCTTAATGTGCTTTCATTTATCCTTTCAAAGAATTAATCTTGATGAGCTTTTCCGAATCTCCCCTTGGTGCAGAGATCCAGATGTGAGAGTGAAAACCCTCTGATTCCCTGGAAAAGTGGGAAAAAAAGAAATAATTAGGATAAGTGACTTCTGCCTGCGGCCAGCCCAAATAATGCTGCTGGGTGTGCCCTGCCTCGGTGCTGGGGACCACTGGGGGCTCTCCCCTCCCAGCTCTTTTCCTGGCAGTTTCCCTCCCTGCCAGCTCCCAGCAACATTTCCAGTAACTCTCAGTGCTGTTTTTTTCCCAGAACCACAGAAAACCTGCGAAGTCTCCACCTGAGAAGTCTCTCCAGGAGCAGGCAGGGAGGTTTCTGCAGGGGATCTGTGCAGTTGTTCATGGGCACTGACAATGGGAAACTGCCAGGGACCTGCCAAGGGACTGAATTCCCTCCCCTCCGCTGCCCTTCTCAGGGAGGGAGAGGTCTCCCTGCGGGAATTATCCCTCCTCCATTGTTTTGGGGGATTTTCCTGCTGTGAATTCCTCATTCCAACCTGGGAGCCAAATGTTTCTGGTCCAGAAGCCCCCAGGGAGCCCCCAGGACTCAGCCCCAGTAACAGCAGGAGCTCAGTGCTGTTGAGATGCAGCAATGAACCATTAATGCCAAAACCTCCCCGAAATGAGATGAGACAAGGCCAAAGTTTCTGATTTTCCTCCCAGAAAATGATGTGAATGCTGGAGTCTTTCCTGCAAAGTGCTGGGAAATGGACAGAAGTGGATTTTGGACCCAAAGTCACAGCTTGGAAGCATTTTCCTGGCCAGCCACAGGGACCTGTCACTGCTGGGATGCTCAGTTCCCTCATTCTGTCTCCTTGGACGTTGGTGATCCCCGCGGTCCCTTCCAGGATATTCTGTAATTCCATTTGCAGGCATAATGCAGAAAAGAAACAATTCCTCCCCGAGCAGGAGGATTTAACCTTTGGCACGATCTCCATAAGAACAGCTCCTCACCCTGGGGCTCCTGATCCCGGCTGGAGTGAGCCTGGACAGTGGGCAGAGCGCCCTCAGCTCCCCCAGATCCCAGCTGCTCCCTCAGCCGGATCATCCTCAGTTTGATCACTCCAAACGGGTTTATTCCAGTTTTCCCAAGGTGTGTTCGAAGCTGCTGAACACTCCCAGAGATGGGCTGGGAGCCTCTCCCCGTTCCCTGCTGCCTCTCGTGCTCCCTGGCTCTTCCCAAAAGCCTTCCTGCCTTTTCCAGGCTGCCTTCCTCAGGAAACGGAGTCCAGCTCCAGCAGGACCCGGGGTGTGGCGCTGGTCCCCAAAGGGCAGGGGCACAGGTGGCACCGGCACCTCCCAGTGACCCCTCACTGCGCCAGGGAGGGACTGGAGGAGGGGAACGCTGGAGAAAAAGGGAATTACTGTGGAAGCCTGACGCCGAGGTGGAGCTCTGAGGAGCAGCGGGGCTGAGGAGCGGGGGCAGAGCCTGCTGGCTGCAGGAGCTTGGTGGCAGGGGCTCAGTTCCTGACTCGGGCTGGGAAATCAGAGTGAAACCAAGATATTTTCAGGTCTGGCTGACGATCTCCAAGAGCAGCTATTGAGGGTCACAGCAAAGGCTGAGGGAACCCAGGTTTGTGTCCCCGGAGTGGTTAATGGGACACCAGGAGCTGTGTGTGGGAACAATGGGGAGCTTGGCCTGCTTTATTTTCCCAACCTTTTCCAGCCTGCAGTTGCCTGTTGATGATTTTGTGCTTAACAGCCCTTCATGGATTCGTTCCCTGCTGCTCTGCCCACTTGCCTCTGAAACCTGCAACATTCTGTGGCAAAATTTCAGGGGGCAAAAATAGTTAATTCTTGGTCTTATCCCAAACAGCTCCTCCCTGGGCATGAATCAGCACCTCCTGCAGCCACCCTGCAGCCTCCCAGGGGTTAAAGCTGGCTGTCAGCATTTGCCTGGCACAGAACAAAACCTCTTTATTTCAGCCTGAATTGTGTGATTATTTTTTGCTCTTCACACATCTAAATCCATTTTGAAATAAAAACAGTGTTTTTTGAAACAGTCAGAACGTTCTGGTTTGAAAATGGCAGGGTAAGGGCTCTTGCTCTTTTTTAAAAATTCTATTTCTCTTTTCTGGCCAAAATTGTTTACGAAACTTCACCCAGCAGGTTTTGTCCTCCCTGGATCTGTGCAGTTCCACGGCTGGTTAGGAGCAGCGAGAGCCTGTCCTGCCCAGGGCTGTGTGTTCAGGAAACCACCCCAAACTCCCCCAAACTCCCCCAATGCCCCCACTTCTGGCAGTGCTCCTGCCCAGTGCTGCTTCCATGCATTTACTTTGTTCCTGGAGCCTCGTCCAGCCCTGCTCCTCCCCAGTCCAGCCCTTGCCCCGGACAGCCCATCCCGAGGTGTGTGCTCAGCTCTGACCATTGCTCTCCCAACACCAATTCCCTCTGCACAATGCTCTTTTCCACATCCATTCATCCCTCCGCACCACCCCCATGGTTTTAGGCCCTGATTTAAAGCCCTGAGCAGTTCCAAGGTGCTCCAGCCCCAGCACAGGAGCAGCTCTGCCAGGCCAGGGATGCTTTTGGCATCCCTGGAGAGGAGGGACATCACAGGGACTCAGCTGTTCGTGAGATAAAGGCCCGGGGGCAGCAGGGGAAGGGAGGTCTGGAGGTCTCCTGCCCAGCCTTTGGGACTGTCACCAGCTCAGGAAGGTCTCAGAAACCTCCAAGGACTTCTAATCCCTGGATTTCGGGCCTCTGCAGGGGACGGGGAGGCTCCCACAGAGCCCAGACTGCAAACTGGGATTTCTCTTTGGGTACAACTCAGTGGAACAGGAACGGATGGCAAAGCCAAACCTTTGCTAACAAGGAACCTCCAGATCTCAGGTTCCTTCCCCAAACAGCAGCAGCTGCTTAAACCAACCACGGCAGAGATTTTTATGAAGCAGGAAACCAATTTACTTCCCTCTGACTCCCTTCTCAGACACAATCAGATTACTTTGTACTCTCATTAAAGTTTGCTTCCCATCGCAAAAAAAAATATCCAGGAAAATGTGAGCCCAAATACGTCAGATTTCCCTGTGCTCTAACAAATTATGCAACGCAGGATTTCCTAATGAGAGATCTCCAGGAACCAAAGGGAAAGGCAACATCTCCATTTCTCACTGCCTTGTGTGCTCACCCAGCAGCTTTTCACGGCTGGAAGTGAGCAAACAATTCCTGCTGTTTTAGGGGAAATTTCCATAATGGCCACAGTGTTGTTCCTGTGGGCAAAATCCAGAGGGAGAACCCGGCTGAAAATGAAAGGTGTAAATCATTGCAGGTCCTTGCAGGTGCTCCCTCGTTCGCTGTTTCTCTCATTTGTCTCTCCAAAGCCCCACCTTTCTGCCCGTGTTTCTGTGAGACTGCTCCTCCAGCCAGCTCCCCCTGCTTTAATCAGCTTCGGGATTCCTGAAGGCATCTCCCAGGGCTCCCTAATCCTCTCCATGTGCTGACAAACCCGACCCCAGGAGATCCTTGCCAGAGAAAATCTGCAGGATGAGAGCAAATGATTCCAGGTTTCTGGTTCCTTAACGAGAGCCTGTGCAGCCAAAACGCAGGGAGGGACTGTCTGACAGGGAGACTTCGTGTCCTGGAAAGAGGGCAGGGCTAGGTGGGAATTTGGGAAGGAATTCCTGGCTGTGAGGGTGGGGAGGCCCTGGCACAGGGTGCCCAGAGCAGCTGAGGCTGCCCCTGGATCCCTGGCAGTGCCCAAGGCCAGGCTGGACAGGGCTTGGAGCAGCCTGGGACAGTGGGAGGTGTCCCTGGGGTGGAACGAGAGATCTTTAAGGTCCCTTCCCACCCAAACCATTCCAGGATTCTGGGATTCTGTTTCCAGAAGTGGTGCCAGCCCTTGGAGTTACACACAGAGGTGTCAGGGCACTCAACTCCCCACCCCAAAAGGGGCACATCAGATACAACTGCACAGAATAATAACTACAGATCACCTTTAACTGGAAAGGGACTCCCCACAAATCACTAAGAAACAACATTTAAATGCCAGATGTTTGAAATGAGGTAAAATGCAGCCCCAAAACAAGTGCCTGGATTGCTGTTAAAACAGATCTTTGCTTAGGGCTCTCTGTAAGGTCAGGTGCCCGCATCTGCCAGCCACATCTGGGAAGGAAATTGGGTATCTGGGATGCAAATTGGCACTTGCAGACCGAAATGATGACTGGAGCCTCTCTGCTGCTTTGGGCATCAAAATACCTCGGAATGTCTGCAGTTACTTTTAGCTGGGGGACTTTAACGGGCAATTTAAGCCTATCTGTCAGACTCTGCTCAGAGTGGCTGAGTCAGAGAGCAGGGCCCAGCTGAGGCAGCTGCAGCTGGGGCTGAGCACGAGCTCCTGAGGTACGGCAGGAACCTCTCTGCCTGTGCCCTCTCTGCCACCGGGGTCAAACCCATGAGGGCTTTGGAAAACCTCACGGGCAACTGGTGTGCCCCAAACTGGGCCTGGAATTCGATTTAACTTTACAGGAGTTTTGCACTGCCAAAGGCATCCAGGTCGCCAGGCTCTCATTAATGGGGATGAAAACTGAGTGGTGCTCGTGGCCCTGGCGCAGCTCCTGGAACTCTGCACGTTCTGCAGCGGAGCCGGCAATAAAACATAAAAACATTGCCTGGAATAAACACAGGCACAGCTTTCTGTGCTTCACCCTCACTCCAAATTCACACAGAGCCCTTCAGAGAAAAGCAGTTTGGAGTGATGGAAGTCTGGTGCTCTCTGCTTTCAAGGCCAGCTCATGTCTGAGCCCAGGGCAGCCCCCGGGGATGGCACAAGGTCCTGGCAGCTCAGGGAGCATCAGGATCACCCCAGCATCACCTGAGCATCACCTGAGCATCTCCAGTTCTCTGCTGTGGTGGAGGAACAACGTGCAGGGTTCAATTTGTGTTGCTGAGCTGTGGGAAATCCTGGGAGAGCCTCAGCCAGCTCAGGGAGCTGCTGCCCAGAGTGAGGTGCTTCCTTTCTGAAATGGGACTCCTGAGATCCATCAAATGCCCTGGATTTTCTGTTCTTTGTGCTTCTCTCTACTGTTCAGCCCACCAGGAGACCTTTCCTCAGCAGGCCCAGGCCAAAGAGAGAAGCAAAGGTGGATTGCTGAGGCAGGAAGGGAGCCCAGGGTTTCCTGTCCATGAAGGGCTCCAGGCTGGGAGCTGGTTGGAGTTTGGGGCCAGAGGGATCAGGTTTCACTGTGCTTTGTCCCTTCTCACACCGAGGTGCTCTGGGAGAATGAAAACGACTTGAAAAATCTCCGGAGCTGTTGGCCTTCTTTGATAAGCTGGAGTATCAGCTTTTGGTGTGAGAACGGCTCTTTGATTGAGGTTTTCCCTTTTTTACTGGGATTATTTTTTATGGATGTCAGATCAGCTGCTCCTCTTTGTGCCTATAAAGAATAAAACATAGTGGCAGATCCTGCCCTTCCCAGCTAAGTGCTTTTGATCACTGGTCAGTGCAGTGATGGATGTTTTTCCAAGGCATCCTTCATCCCAGGCTTTTTCAAGGCTGGTTAGGAGTTGGAAGGCGAGACCAAAGAAGGCTGCTCTCTGACGGAATTCAATTTCCTGGAAAAAAAAAAAATCATATTTTTTTTCCCCGTGACCTAAATGGAAAACATATTGTTCTGAAAGTGCTGTTCAAACAGAATTACCCAAACCTTTTATCAACAAAGAGACCCTCGTCTATCAGACATCTGGTGTGGATGTCAATTATAATAATTAATTAGACATCTCCCCAGATGCCTGACACTACATTCTGTCAGCAGATTTTTTGACTTCAATCAAAAGTGCTGCTGCATTATTCATGAAACTCCTGGAGGAGCTGGGAGTGGAGGGGAGAGCCACGAATCCGAACACGGGGAGGGCTCCGAGGCTGCCCAGGGAAGGTCACACGCGCCAATTTCTTCACCTCCCTCAACAACGTTGGCAAATGTTTTGCATTTCTTCGCGCAGGACTTCAAACAGAAAGGATGAGAAGGGAAAAATAACAGATAGAATATATAAAAGCAGGTGATTGCTGGGGTGCGGAGAAGGGAACTGCTCAGTTACGGAGCGTCAGCCTGGAGCACAACCACGGGGAGCTGCTGCATCCGTCCCTCACCAGCAACACCCTCAGGAATGACCCTGAAAGGCCCAGAAATGATCCTTAAACGTCCAGAAATGATCCTAAAATGTCCAGAAATGATCCACAAAAGTCCAGAAATTATCCTCCAAGGTCCAGAGATGATATCCTTAAATGTCCAGGAATGATCCTAAAATGTCCAGAAATGATCCACAAAAGTCCAGAAATTATCCTCCAAGGTCCAGAGATGATATCCTTAAATGTCCAGGAATGATCCTAAAATGTCCAGAAATGATCCTAAAATTTCCAGACATTTTCCTCAGAAGTCCAGAAATGATCCTTAAACATCCAGAAATGATCCTCAAAGGCAACTGGGTAAGACAGAAGAAGACAGAAAAAGGAGAAGATGGAAGAAGACATCCTTCCTCTATTTCCCTTTACTTTCTTCTTCCTTGTGTGTTTTTTTTTATCTTTTTATTTTTAATTAAATTGAAAATAAATTAATTCCTGAAACATGTAATTCAAACAAGCTAATCATTTTTCTGTTGTTATTTTCAGTTTTTTCCAAAAGGCTTTCACGTTTCCCTGGCAAAACAATCCAATTAATTCTCCTCAGTTTAGGAAATCGCTGCAGTCAACCTCAAATAAATGATTTTTTTTTTCCAGCGAGGAAGTGCTGAACAAATATATCAGCAACGTTATCAGGATTAGCAGGGATGGGAACTGCTCTGCGCTTCAGACTGAGAACTGTCAGGTACCTGGGCCCTGCTCCCGCGGTCGGATTCCCTGGGATGGGAACTGGCTGGGATTCAGCTTGAGGCTGGAATTGCTCTGTGGCGGGGACAGAGTGAAATCATGGTGTAAACCCTGAGTTTTCCCTGTTCTCACCGGGGCAAACACCTTTTATTTGCTCTGTGGAGCGCTGGGCTGGGCGTGCAGCGGTGGATGAGTGTGGAACCCCCACGCGCTCCCCTCGGCGGGGCTGCAGCGCCTCCGCTTTGAAGGATTTGCCCACAGAAAACAGAATTACCAAGGCTCTGTGCACTTGGAGGAGGAAAAATATTTGTAGTAATCCACGTGTTTCAATATTTCATAGAAGTGCCCGCATTGGTTTCGGTTTCAGTGCAAACAAAAAGAAAATACATTTAGATTGAAGTGGCTTTGCACTGAAATAAAACAAAGAATTTTTTGAGGTTTCTATTTCCTTTCTCTGGTTTTCCTCTCTCCTCACCGGCAGAGGCTGATGCTAAACGAGAAGGGAGGCAGAAAGTAATTTTTTAGAATTCAAACAGTTGAGCTTTGTGTGGTATCAAAATGAAAAATGAGGATTAAATTATGAGTGTATTGTTCACGTCTACGTTTCTGAGAGGAATAATGATTATTTTGTAACTCGTGGTGACAGCTAACGACACCCTGGAAGCAGCAGAGAGATGGGAGCTCTTATTAAAGCCGAAGATGTTTTCATGGAGCGGGAACAAGGCTGGAGTGTTGTCACCAGGAACAGCGAGCAGGGTTTGAGGTGTGAGGGCAGCTAATTGGTGCTAATGAGTAACGAGAGGGGATTAACGAGCCCAAGGAGCAGCACACGGCTGCAGGAGCTGCCTGGAGCTCAGTGCAGGGGCTGCAACCTCGCACCTGCAGCAGATTTTGGGGTGTCTTTGGCCACCCCCTCCCCAGACCCAGGCCTGGCGTTTGCAGCACAAACAGAACGCCACAGGAAGATTTCTCCTGGAAGGTTTGTCTCCAGAGGGGAGGCTGAGAAGTTTAATCCACTCTTTAATAATTGCAATTACCGAAGGTCGGGGATTTGAGGCGGATTAGTGACGTGCACTGAAGCAGTGTGTGAACGCTCCTGGCTGGGGCAGAGCAGCTGCTGCCCTCGTCCTTGGGCTGGCTCCAGCTCACACTGCCCCTCTCTGCACGGGCTGCTTTGGCTCTTTAGATGATTTTCCATGCTTTTGATGTGTTTTAGAGGCACTTTTGGCTGCTTGCTCTTCTGTGAAAGCGCAGAAGTTGCCCTGACTCTGGGGAGAGCCTGCAGCGAAGGTAATGTGCCAGAAACTCCTGCCTTTGGCTGCAATTTCATGGGGTGATTCTTGAGACTGGCCTGTGCAGGGCCAGGAGCTGAACTTGATGATCCTTGTGGGCCCAGCTCCGATTATTCTCTGATTCTGTGATCATTTCACTGGGAAGAGAAAGCCTCTGGACCTGGAGGGTCCTGCCTGACTGATGTCACTGCAGCTTGGGATGAAAGGGCTGCACCAGAGGAGTTTAAAAGAGTCTGAGCCGGCTCAAATGGTGCATCTGGCATTAACACAGCTCCAGCTCCCTGAATGTCTCCATCCTCACCTCTGGGGGTGCTCCCTGGGAGCCACAAGCACTAACCTGGATGGGCACTGGGGCTGGGTGAATAGTTCCCTTTTCCTCTGGAAATGGACTGTGGAGCAGAATTCCCTGTTCAAGGCTCAGAAGGACCATTTCTATTTGTTTTAGAAAATTTGTTCTATTTCTTTTCGGACAAATGAGGCAGAAATCAAAGAAATGCATCATAAGAAGGGGACGATCAAGAGGAGACCTCGGAAGACTTTCCAGGTGTCTGAAATAGGCTTCATTTATCTCATGGAGTTCTTAATTACTGAGCTCTTCTAATCTTGCTTCAAGTTTAGATAGAGAGCAGGAGCATTACAGAAACACCAAACACATAAATAAAATAACAGAAAAACTGCAAGGAAGAGAAATTGCTTGGGATCCACAGAACAGTGAATTAACACTGAGAAGAGGCAGCACCAGCAATCACTGCACACTGCCACTGATAAGAGAACCAGATATGGTGTTTTCTTTGCTTAAAAAAAAAAAAAAAGGAGAGATAATTCCCCAGGAACTTGTAGCCAAAAACCTCCCCAGTCAATTAATGACCTTTGCCTCTGCCGTGCCTCCCTCCAAGCTTTGCATGGTTATTATTTTCAGCACTTAATCTGTGAGAGTGATTTGTGTCTCCTAATAACTGACTGATTGTTTTGCTATCAGTCAGCTCCAGGACTGCCACAGCCTCTGCTCAGCTCAAATCTCGCTTCCTTCACCTTGTGACTTCAAACACAGCTCTGTCTCAAGCGGGAGGAAAGGAAAAAAGCCCCCAAATCCCATCTTGCTCCTTATGGTTTTATTACTTTGGAAACTAAAGGCAGAAAATAAAGGTCACAAGAACTTTAAAACAACAGAAAAGTCTCGGGGACAGAAGAGTTTTAAAGGAACTTCCAAGCTGGAAATGACAGGCTTTTTCTTTTTTAGGATGTTCCAAGACATTTCCAAAAAAGCAGAGGCTCCATTATTCCTCCTGTCCCTCACTTCCCGTGGGAGGTCACTCAGGATTCTCTCTCTGAGCCAAGGGAGAGCAGCTGGTAGAATGCCAAATATTCCTGTGGTGGGAAGGAGACAGCACCTGAGGAGCCCACAAGGGCCCTGACCAGACAGGGAAGGAGCTCCAGAGCCCCCGGATGTCTCAGGAACCCTTTCCTCATCCCTTTGTTTATAAGTAGCTCCCGGGTGCCATGGGAGAACCTTCCATGGCAAAGGTCCCACCTGAGCTGGGCACCCTGGGCCACAGCCCCAGCTACAGCCCCAAGCCCAGTTCAGGGGTTGGGTTCAGAGGAGACCAGAATTCACCAGGGGGAGTCCAGAGGAAGATGCAGCCCTTGTGGGATGTGTTTTCCTCACGAGGGGGCCCTGCCCTGGCCCTGCTGCACAGCCCCAGCAGCCCAGGCCATGTGGTGCCACCGCAGAGCCGCAGGACAGCCCAGGGCTGAGCTCCTGAAACAAAAGCTGCTCTGTGCCCAGGGCCGGCGTCTCCTCGGGAAGCTCGTCTGGAACAGCGGCTGGGGAGACTTGACAGAGCTGCAGGGGATGGTTGGAGTGTTCTCCAGAGCACCCCGGAGACCCAGAGTCTGTTCTGCTGCACAAATGCAATCCCCTGTCCTTAGAACACCTCATGATAAAGCCACTTCTGAAAATAGGACGGCCTTGGATGGCTCCTGGGCACTTCCCGTGTTTGCTGCTCTGCCAGGAGAGCTGGGATCCTGAGTGCACAGGGACAGGCTCTGGGGGCTTTTCTGTGCACACACCTTGAGGAAGCTCCAAAGCTGCCCAGTGCCAGGATAAATCAAACCCCAGAGCTGAAACTCCCAGGTCAAGGCTCTGCAATTTTTGTAATGTGTCAGAAACACGGAGGGGAGGATCTGAAACCACCAGAGCTCCTCCCTTTGCTGCCTCCATGCGGGTGTTCACCCATCCCTTCCCTGCAGGGTCCTTCTCCTTCCCACCTGCCTTTCCACTGGAGAACCTCGATCCCTGCTCCCCATATCCAGCAGAGCTCCCTGAACATCCCTCCGTGCTCCCACTGATGGCACCAGCCAGGGTGCAGAGCTGCTGATGGACGGCAGCCTCGGCCAGTGGAGTGTTCCATTAATTGTAAGAATTGATGTCAGTGGCAGATGTCAGCGCTAAGGAGGGAGGAAAGCCATTGTCAGGAGGGGCTGCAGGGCTGTTGTGCTCCAGCCCTGGGCACTGGAGGTGTTTTTTCTGGGTGTCAGTGTCTGCCTGGCCCTGTCACTCAGGGAAGTTGGATGGCTTGGAGACACACAGGGGGAAGTGACAGCAACTCCCACCCTCCTGGAGCCGAGGGGGAACTGCTTGGTGGGGGACATTTTAACACCTTGGGGGGGTTGCTTGTTGAATTTCCATCCCTGAGGGTCAGGAGGGAGCCGGCAGCACCAGCACCAGATCCCTGCCCCACAGAGAATACACAGTTCTCAGCCATTTGAGCAACACACAGCAGAGGGAGAAATACATGCCTCAGCAAACTCCTTTTGAACTTTCCTGAGCAAAAAGTCACGTGATAAACACAGAACTGGAATTGTTTTGGGTGAGTTTTGCTGCATCTTGCTCTGGGCCGAGTGATTTGATAACAGCTCCTCCCTTGCTTTGGTCAGTCATTCCAGTTTTACTCCTGGGACAAAAGTCTCTGCTGAGCAGCCCTGCAGGCTCCCCCTCCTGCAGAACACACAGGATCACCCTGGAACGAGGAGGAGATGGATGCACTGCAAACATCGTTAACAAAATAAATCCTCATCTAAAATCTTATCAGAGCTGGAGGAACCAGGGCACTCGATCTCCTGTCCTGGGCAGCTCTGAACCTTTCATTACTGGGCTCACTGGAGCAGAGAGGCTCCAAGGCCGTGCCTCTTGATGAGGTGATGAACAATTTACGGGGCTGTGGCCTCCCCGCTTAACCCCAGGCACTGGCCCGTGGTGGGGTTTGCCAACCTCGCTGTTCCCAGCAGGAACCAACATTTTATCTGCTGTCAGTTTAGCAAATCTATTCCCCCCAGCCCCCTGCATTGCCTGTGCTCGTTAATCACCCCCCACTGTCTCCCTGGCGAGAGGTGTTCATTTTTACAGGCCTTGCTCAGCAAATCCCAACCCCAGTGCGTTCCCTGGGCCCTGGAGCGGGGCTGAGCTGCTGAGCCAGGGGGGCTTTGTGCAAGGAAAGGCTCCTCCATGGCCTTGGGGACACTGATGCCTCTGTGGCCTTGAACGAGTTGAGGAGACCTTCCCTGAGTGGAAGGCAGTGAGGGCATCCCATGGACAGCAGCACTCTGGGCCTTCCTTAGCTCAGGTCTTCGCTTGCTGGCAGAGTCTGGCAGTGAAAATGCTGCTGTAGATCAACACAAACAGGTGGATTCATGTCCCTGGCCTTCTCCACACTCTGACGTGGCCTTGGGCAGTCTGCTCCCACAACTTGATATCAAAAGCTGTTTAATGAGGATTGCATCCGTCGGGATTCGTGTACGCTGATCCCACAGGAGTTACACTGGGCTTAGAGTTAGGGAAAAAGGGAATGCTGTGTTATGGCAGGGAAGAGAGACACAGAGAAGGAGAAGATCGTGGAAGACCTGCCAAGAAAATCCGTGGATTCTGCGACTGTCAGTGCAGGAGCCACAAAGCAACCAGGAAAATGAGGTTTCCTTCCATGGGGATTCCTGCCATCACTTGGAGAGCAATCCCAGCTGCTGGAATGCAGGCCCAGCTCTGAGCTGGCTCTCTGGGAAATCCAGACACACCAAGGGCAGTTCAGCCACAATCTCTCTACACCTTTGTTAGGAAAGGATCGGTCACTCCCTGGAGGAACCCATCCCTTGCTCCACTGCCTGCAGAGGGAACCCAGCCAGCCTGATCCAGGCCCTGCAGGAGCAGGAAGGTCTGCTGGGATTACCTGGGGCTGGAGCAGGCTGGGGGGAAGCACTGGCAGCCTCGCTCAGTGGTCAGGCTGGGTTGTGAGTCACTGGGAGCCTGGAGCCAAACTGGCAGAGCAATTGCGAGTCTGCGTGTGCGTGAGCAAGGCAGTAACTCTCCTTGCCCTGGTGACTGGGATTGATGGGGCTCTGCTCTTCCCATCCTGGGAGGATGCCCGGGTCAATATTCCCTGCCCTGGGCCCAGCCGTGCCATCACTGGCTGGCACCAGCCCCCGGGGCTGTAAATAAGGCCCATTCCTCAGCTGCCAGCTTCAGCCCCTCTGCCTGGAAAACATGAGGCTCCTTTTGGCTCCTCATTGTACAGGGCTGGGAGTAGGTTCACACAGGCTGGGAAACAGCCCCCGAAAGGCTGGCGGTGCAGGGAAGGAAAGGTCAGGCTGGAGAAGGCAAATGAATTGGGCTGGATGGTGATGGAGGATAACCAGGAGGATGCTCAGCGCTGTCCTCAGCTCCCTGAGGGCCTGCACAGCACTCCAGCACTGCTGCTCAGACTGCACGAGCACAGCCCCAAACTCCTCGGGCAGGTGAGCCCTGCGAGTGCAGAGCCTTAATGCAGGCACTTAACTCCATAACAATATTCCTGTTATTGTTATGGCCCTGCTGTGCCTGCTGCAGCTCCGCAGCTTTGATTCCGATTGCCACTGACATTTGGAAATGTGCTGATTCAATGGAACTGCCTCTCCCTCACTCCTCGGGAGAGCTGGGAAGAGCTGCAGCTCTCCCGGGAGGGCTGGGGACTCACCAGGAAGCTGCTGGTGTCCCCGGCTCTGACGTGGGCTGGCCTCTGATATTCCCACCTGTCCATTCTGGGCACAGGTGGTGTTTGCTGGGAACGAGCAGCTCCTCCCTGGGATTCCCAGGCTGCTCCCCCACATCTCCCGGAGCCCCTCTGCTCCGTGCAGCTCTGCTCTGGCCCTGAGCCTCCACAGGAGCTCCCACAGTTCCACCCAGGCCGCAGGTACAGATGGCAAACGCGGCCCAGGCCAGAGCCCAGAGCACCGAGAACGTTTCACTGCCCACGCCCGGGTTCTGGGAGCAGCCAGCTCCGGGAATGGCTCTCAGCACTGAAAACCCTTTGTTTTGCCTTGAGCTGCAATCTCACGCCAAAACTGTGTAAATAATTCCGGGGCCAGGCACGCTGGGCTGGCAGGCACAGGCTGCTCTTCTCCCTGGCTCCCTGGGCACAGAGCCAGCACCAGGAGTGTCAGGGGTGGGCACGGGTTCGGGTGGGCAAGGCCGGGGCCCCTCGTGGCCCCACTGGTTCTGGGGGCAGCGGGAGGGCACTGCCCCATCTCCCCTCTCTCGCTGTCTGTGCTCCCGTTAGAGAACGCTGGAGAAGATGCCCCAATGTACACACACCTTCTCCTTTTTACCGTTTCATCCATGCATCCACCCACTTTTACATTAAACTTTCATTATTCTATATTCAATATTCTATACTCGATACTACTCTATGATCTGTACTATTCTATATTCTTTATTATTCCATATTCTATATTGTTCTATACTCTATATTATTCTATACTTTGTATTTACCTTATTATTCTATCAAGTCTATCTTTTATCAATTTACCAACCCTCCCACAACCCCCCAGCGAAACCCCAGCCCACTCCACTTGCTTTCTAGCAGATTTTTATGCCTTTTACTAGGTCATTTTCCCCATCTCAGACCTTCCCATTTTCTTCCCTTCCCTCTCCCGAGGTGCCTTTGTGGGGGCGAGTTGTATGAGGCTCAGTTGGAAGCAGAAGCCACGAGCAGGGTTGTGGCAGTTGTTCCATTGCTCCTCGTATTTACCTCATTCAGCAATTCCTGACTTGATCTGACAATGAAAGTTAATGCTCTGATATGTATTTTATATATATAGATGCACATCTATGTATTTTCCCTTTTATTCCTTGATTAGAACTGTGGAAATTTGCAAAGATTAAAGTGGAGATCTTCCTGCTGGCTGCACCATTAGCTTTAACTGCCTGCTAATGGCTCCGAGCACTGGGCTCCATGGTCCCCTGCACAGCCAGAAATGCCTTTCCAGGAGGTTCTGTGGGATAACGATCCCTCATCCTCACCTTTCCAGGAGGTTCTGTGGGATAATGATCCCTCAATCCTCACCGCTCTCATGGGAAGGAGCCATGCTGGTGGCACCGGATGCTCCTGGGGCTGCAGAGCTCCCAGAACCTTCTCTGCCATCTCAGGAGATCAGATTTTTGCCCAGCCTGGTCCCTTCCTGGTGTCTGGAGCCTCTGACCTTTCCTTCCTCGTGTCCCAGCTCTCTCTGGCCCATGCTGTCTCCCCAGACTGGGTCTCTCCTGCATTACAGACAGACAGAATGTATTGTCCTGAGTCGTGTCACCCCTCGAGGGCCAGCTTGTCACAACATCTCAGTGTCTGTGTTGGTCTAAAGAGCTTTGACAGAGAATCCAATAAAATCCTAAAAGGGTTTGGGTTGGGACGACCTTAAATTCCATCCCATGCCACCCCTGCCATGGGCAGGGACACCTTCCACTGTCCCAGGCTGCTCCAAGCCCTGTCCAGCCTGGCCTTTTAAAATCAGTTTCATCACTTTTGCCGTGGTTAAACCTTCCAGGGGACTCCCCTGCCACAGGCACATTCCCGATGCACAGGATTTTGGGACCATTTGTTTCCATGTTCTCGTTTTCTTTCAAAGATGTCAAAGTGCTTTGATAAGGCAAGAGCGGCTCATTTCAACTTTCAGGGTTTGTTTTCATTTCCTTTTCAACTTCCCTTCTCCAGGATCCCTTTTTTGTTGGAGACATGTGGAATTTCAGATGAGAAGCCTCTGTGAGAAGGGGTTTGACTTCATCAAACCAAAATGACTCAACAGGGGTGGGGCGAGCATCTCCAACAACTTCCACAGAACGGGGTCAGGATTTTCATTACTTTGGAACCTTCCAGTTTGAGTTGTTATTGTGCATGTGGTCTGATTTCTCTTACTTAGAGGTTTGATGGCCAGAGGAAAAGATTAAGGCAGGAAAATCAGTTTCCCGTGGATCTCAGATCTTAAACCCCAAGTGTTCCTACAAAACTCACCCAGTGCTGTGGTGATGCTGTAACAGACTCCCACAGATCCCCTTACAGCACAATCTGTATATTTTTATTATTTATTTGGTGGAGTTGTTCTAATGCAGTTATGCCTCCCCCTTCCCCTTGGAGGGCAGGGTAAAGCTCAGGTCAGGCTGTTCTGGAAACAATGGAGACATCATTAAACCTGGCAGGGAACAGTGGGAGCTGTTGAACCCTGTGTGGAGCTGGATTTCCCTTGGAAATGTCACCGAGGGGCAGCGTCAGAAGGGTTCGAGTTAAATTATGGATGGAGCTTCCTGATAATTCTGTACCCTGAGGAATTCAGAGAGGGGGAGGCTGGGAGGATTTGGGGAGGGAGAGAGTTTGGAAAGATGGATTTGCTGCGAGGGAAGCACTCGCACCTCAGGCAATCCAGGTGCTGTGCTGGGTTTTTGTTTTTCTCCCCAGCAGCAGCTTTGGGCTGGGGGCAGACGTAGGAACCAGGATTAAAGTGAGCAACCCAAATCCAACCCCCCTGCCATTCCCACGGCTGCATCTGGGTGCACACAGGTTTTGCTTCGGGCTGGGTGGGTGTTCCACAACTTCAGCAAAAGCAGAATCTCAGGAGGGTTTCATCCAAATTTTTTTTCGCACCACACATGGTGCACTGAAAATCCCGAATTTAATGTGGTTCACAGGGATCTGGAAATGAGATGTTTTGTTTTGCTCCCTCGTCTTCTGATGGCAGATTAGGGAAATGTGAGGCAATTTCTGAAAGGAAACTGGAAGGAGCGAAGCTCTGAGAACACTGAATTCCCAAATGCTCTGGAGTATTTTAAAGTGGGAGACTCAGGGACATCAATATGGATTGACCAAACATTTTGGTGTGAGGAAATCTGCAGCTTTGCACAAGAACAGCCCAAACACAGGAGTGGGAAGGAATTCCCTGGGGCCTGCTCTGGTTTACTCCCACTGGGAGACGTTTCCAAACCCAAACACCTCACGGAGAGCTCCAGCAATCAGAATTGAGAGTTTGGTCCTGAATTAATTGTCTGCAGGGACCCCTGGGAGCAGCAGCATCGCCGGCAGTGCCAAAGGCAGGAGAAGATGGGGTCCCACCAAGGATATGGGGTCAGTTCTCAGCTGAGATGGACCTGCCCTGTCCTCTGAGCACAGATAGTTCCCACCTCTGCCAGGCCCAGCTGAATTTCCACCACCTGGCAAAATAATTTCGGGCAAAAACTTGTTTTTTCCCCCACTACAAACCTGTAGGTTCGGAGTGATGGAACAGGCTCTGAAACTTCCCCTGGCAGGAGCTGGAAAAGTAATGGAACAGAAAATAAAAAGAGGCTGAAAAGAAAAAGCAATCTGCCATTAATTTTTTCCAACTTTTTGCTTGACTGGAAAAATTGAAAAATTTTCAATTCAGGTTAACTCAAAACGTATTTTTTCTTCCATTTGGCCATCGAACCAAAAAAAATGTTGTCTCTTAGCTCTTATTGGCACTTTTTTTGTGCGGGTGCTGTGGTTCATTGCCCCCATTTTCGGGAGGCAGCTCCAGCTCCCTAATTGCGCCAGGGAGGCCGTGGAGCAGACGCTCCACGCGATGATTATGGGTTACTTTGTTTTAGTGGAGGAGAGGAGAATAATCGCTGGCCCACACTGTCATTTGTGTCTCCTCTCCACAGCCAGAGCCACCAAGGACTCACATTTAATGTCGTTACCCAGGGATCCCAAACTGAGAGCTCATTTCAGGGGAAAAACGTCCTTCTGTCAGTAAATGCCACTTTTGATGAGTGAGATGCTGCTCAGGAACGTGTTGGCTTCAATCATGTTTTATTTGAGAAAAAAAAAAAAAGCCACAGAGTGGAACTGTTTTGATTTTCCTTTTGAAGGGATTTTTCATTTTAGCTTTTTTTTTTTTTTTCCTCCATTGGTATTAAAATTCTATTCAGTTTTTAAAAGTAGAACAGGTGGGAGACATTTCAGTCATTAAACCCAAGAGGTTTAAGTGATCCCCAAAGCTTTTGCATCTGCTCAGAATTTCACAGGGGGGAAAAAATCCCATCCCCGAACTGAAGAAAATGAATGAGAAATTGTGAAATCTCTCAGAATTATAAAATCACAGATTGGGTTGGGTTGGAAGGGACCTTAAGGGTCATCCAGTCCCTCCCACTCACCTTGGGCAGGGACAGCTTCACCTGGACCAGGGTGAAGAATGGGCAAAATTATTCCTACAAAGGCTTAAAATTCCCTACAAGGAGGAAAGTCCTGATCCCAGCCTGATATAGGATCTGTATAGGTTTTTTTTGGTTTATATAAAATATTTTGGGAGCTGCTCATTTCCCACGTGGATCTGGGGCTCTTCTACCATCCAAGATAAATGAGAGACTTCCTCATGGATCAGGGATCCCCATCCTGGGGTGCACCAGAGCTTTGGGGATCCCACCAACACCCCACAGTTCATCCTGTGCCCCCCAAATGGGGCTGTTTGTGGGGTCCCCAGTGCCTGAGCCTGAGGGGAGCTGAGCACAGCACCCCTGGACTGGGGCACAGCACCCTCACATCCCCTGGGATCGGCCTGAGGAGGGGAATGGGATGGGGGAGCTTCCTGCACCTTTTAGCAGGGACAGGACCCAGGGAACGGCCGGAGCTGGGCCAGGGCAGGCTCAGGCTGAGATCAGGGAAAGGTTCTTCTTCCCCCAGAGGGTGCTGGGCACTGCCCAGGCTCCCCAGGGAATGGGCACGGCCCCGAGGCTGCCAGAGCTCCAGGAGCGTTTGGGCAGCGCTGCCAGGGATGCCCAGGGTGGGGTTGTTGGGGGGTCTGGGCAGGGCCAGGGGCTGGATCCATGATCCCTGTGGCTTCCTCCCAGGATATTCAGGGATTCTGGGATTTTTTGCCTTTCCTCCTGCTCAGACCTTGTGCTCTGCTTTATTCTGAAGCCACCCAAAACCTCTCCTGCACCTCCTAAAGCAGCACCAGCTCCACCCCAAATCTCCCCAGGCCCCTCTGGCTCCCAGCTCTGCCTCTCCCAGTCTCCCATCACTTCCCTGGATAATCAATCCCCCAAGCCTCCCCCAGCTCAGCTCCCTGCCTTTCCCCTCGCCCTCAGGGCTTTGACAGCCGCTCCCTCCCCACCTTTTGTCACAACGCGGCTCTGATGGGAGCCCAATCAGCCCGGGTCTGACGAGTGATTGACGAGTGATTGACGAGTGATTGACGAGTGATTGACGAGTGACTGACGAGTGACTGACAGCAGCCCCGGCAGGGGCAGGGCCGGGGTCACAGCCAGGAGCGAGCAAGGGAGACCCGAGCCCGGCCAAACGTGTCCCTGGCACGTCGGGAACAACCGGCGGGGAGAGTTCGGGGGATTTCAGGTTCCATTCGCACCCTCTGGTCCCCAGCCCAGCGAGCCGGGGGGTTTTGGTGCCTCAGGCAGCCACTCAAGGCATCAGTTCTGTCCCTCTCTCGGGGCACATTTCGGTGCCACGTTCCCGAACTGTTCCGGCGCTCCCTGCCCTGGGCGTGCCTTGCTCTGGATCTCAAATTTGTCAAGCGCTTGGAGCAAGGTGTGGGAGGGGGCAGAGCGGGGCAGCTGAGGGTTCTCTGCTCACCCCAGCTCCCGTTCCCTCCTCTCCTTAGGTGGGCTCAGTTTTCCGAGGGATTCTGCTCCTGCCAGGGGGACACGATAAATCTGTGCAGACATCGGTGGGTACAAAGCAGGGCTCCTCCCGCGGTGGAGGGAACAAAGGCATCAGAAAGCTCAGTTTTCTCCTTCCTCCTCCAGAAAGGGAGTTTGGAGACAGACACGAATAATTCCCCATTCCATCTTAATTACCGGAGTGGAATTTCTTCTTTTGATCCACGGCACATTAAAACCATTCAAACAATTCCTTGAAAATGATATGGCTGAGCTGAACCTGAGCAAGTTATCAGCCGGTGACCACAGCACAACCCGGGGAGAAAAGGCTTTCTTCTGCTGCAGCACTGCCAGCTGACAGTTCCAAACGGGCCTGTTTTGGGAAAGAACTGACATTTTTCATCCCAAAATAGCCCCACTCAGATGTGTCAGGGGAAGAATTCCTTCAGCCGGAGGGTAACTCTGAACAGCTCTCACTTCCTGTGGGGTTTAACCCCAGCCAGCGGCTCAGTCCCACCCAGGCACTCCAGTGGGATGGGAGAGGATCCAAAGGGTGAAAGGGGTGTCCCCAGGCTCTGTGCTGAGTTTGGGGCCACTGAGAGCCCCCACAGGCCACGGGCTTCCTCCTACAGCCAGGGTGTGAGGGACAGCACCAGTCTCAGCCTGGGATCTCAATGGCTGCCCATGGAAAACGGGATCCAGGAGCTGCAGGAGAAATCCCGATCCCATCCCTCTGCCCTGCCAGTCCTGGTGCTGCCCGGGAGCAGCCAGTGGGCACCCCCAGCTCTCTGCAGGCCCTGCTGCTCCTCCTTGGCCGCGGCCCTGGGGTGCAATAATCCATCAGATCACTCTCCCCCAGTAATCCATCAGATCGCTCTCCCCAATAATTGCAGGGAATTGTTTTCCTCAGAGGGGTTTGGGTTTCTTGTTGTCACTGCAGGATTTTTAACAAGTGGATGAGAGAAACTCAAGCTGTGCTGCCGAGTTCCAGAGCCAGGACAGGCAAGGCAGAGCTGTGATTTCTGTGCCTCCAGCCCCACTCCCTGGGAGAGCTATTTGTGGAGATGCTTTCAAGCTCCAAATCAATGTGCAGTTACTGTTTACCATGAAAATGAACATTTCAGCCTCTTCCACTAAAAGGGAGAGAAATTTTCGAGTCACCTGCCACTTAAATGGCATCTCGAACACAGTCACTAATTTAATGCAAATCTGATACAGTTTCCTTGTATTTGTCATTTCAGAGCATTTTTGTGCTTGTAGTTTTTATGCAAATGCTGCTGCTCCAGTGCTAACTGGGGCTGTGCAGTGATCACTTCAATACCAGTAATTACAGCTCGGGTGTCTGCGCTGCCTCTCTGGCACCTCTCTTTTATTGCCGGCAGAGAAGTGAGATCTCACTGTCAGCGTGGCAGCGGGGCTTTGTTTGCAGCGCCTTTCTGCTCTCCGAGCCTGATCAATATCAAAATCCCAGCAAATGTTCCAGGTGACAATAAACAGAACCCTGTGGATCCGGGAAAAAGCAACAAAACCTGAGGAGAGAAGAAAAGCGCTTCGAGCCTTGCTCTGCTCTTCAGCAGAAATGGCTCTTCCGACCCCACTGGGGCCAGGCACAGCCCCCTCTGTCCAGCACCCCCGTCCTGGCTGTGGCCCGGTGGAAACACTGAGGGCCTCAGGGATTTATTACTTGGCCAAGGAGAGAGTGGCTGGATCTAGGCAGCTTCCCAGGCCAGCCAGGGAGAAGAGAGGAGCCCACCCGATTTTCGTGGCTCTCTGAGGTCCCTCCTGACCCCTCAGCCAGCACCAACTGCGCCGCCGCTCCTTCCTACAGAATTCCAAAATACTTTCTCCCCGTGGTACCAGAGCAATCCCAACGCCACTTTGCACTGGTGCAACTGAAGACCGACCCAATTTGCTCAGCAAACGCTGCCAGCCTTGGGTCTTGCCCTGGGCCTTGTCCTGGGTCCTGCTCCCAGCACCAGCCACAGCCCCGCTCTCAAATCCCACAGGCTGGCTCCGGGAAGGGACAGAGTGAACTCGGTGACAGCCCGGGATGAAACATGACACACAATCATTGCTGAGCAGAGATTAACGGGCAGCCTTGGGGGAAAAAAAAAATAGCGAACGTTTCATTTTGTCCTCAGTGCTCTTGACAGGAGAATCGTCTGCGAGTTACTCAAACCACGGTGAAAGCTGAGCTGAGTGCTGCTGCTGCAGCTCCTCGAGGATCCGGGAATGAGGATGAGTCCCCAGCTCTTCTGCTTTGATAGAGATAAGGCTGAAATACACTTCAGATTAGAAGGCGCTCGGGCTGCGGGGAGGTGATGGGGAACGCAGCCGAGGATGCGAGTGCGAAATGTAAACAGCAACACGGGGAGGGAATAATTGAAAAGAGTCTGCCAGGCAGAACGGGAGAGCAGGAGAGGTCAGCGCCGGCCACCGCCTTCTGCCGGGGCGTGCGAGGAACCGCCGGGATCCTGGCAATTAAATCCCTGGCACGGAGGAGCTGCTGCGTGATGGGAACGGCTCAGAGCTGGGAGCAGAGCCGGGCACCTTCTGTACCTGGCACTGCCTGGGCCGGCACGGGGGGAGAGCAAACAAAGAGCTCAAAATGCCTAAACATGGGCAAATCGAGGTGTGGGGAGGGGTTTTGGAGCAGCACGGTTTTGTTTTTCTGCTTTTTAAGCCGAAGCCTCATGTGTTTGTTTGTCCTGCTCCTGGAAGGGCCGGAAGAGGCTGGGGGATCACCTTGGGGGGACCACGGGGACCCCACAGCACGAGGGACACCCACAGTTCCCACCGCAGGACAAGTCAGGGAGCGGAGCTGGGAGATGCTGAGGTTTGGGATTGAGGATGAGCTGCTCATCCAGAGCCACATGGCCAGAAACAGAAGGTTCTGGTCCTTCAGAGGAGCCCAGTCCTGCCCAGGCCACAGCAGCGCCGTTCAGCTCGTTCCTCTCCAGGATCTTGCTCCCTGACCAAGTCCGGGCGTTCTGGTGCCAAAACCAGCCAGGAACCGTCAAAGCCACGTGTGCAGATCCCAGATCTCCGAGCCCACCGAGGGGCTGCTGAGAGCCTGGACGAGAGGCAGAGACTCCTGATGGGAGCTGGAAAGCTGCAGGGCCGGGCTGATTTGCATGAAATGCAGATAAGCACCATCAGCCCCTTTCAATCCATTCGAGCTGCTGGAGCAACTCAAGGGCTGCAGGAGGAGACAGCAGGATGGCCCCAGGGACTGAGGGCCAGGGACCCCAGCTCTGAGGTTTCCACTGTTCCAGGCTGTGCTGACCCGTCCAGAGCCTCAGGAACGTCCCTCATTTGTCAGTTCCAGGTCAGCAGGCTCTGATCACTCCCAGAGTGCTTTCCTTGCAGACAGGATCCCAAATGTGCCTGGTGGAAATGGAGCCCTGGAATGGTTTGGGTTGAAGGGACCTTAAAGCCCATCCAGTGCCACCCCTGCCATGGCAGGGACACCTCCCGCTGTCCCAGGGTGTTCCAACCTGGCCTTGGGGACTCCCAGGGATCCAGGGGCAGCCACAGCATTTCACTGAGTGTTCTCCACTCTGCACAAGTTCAGGAATGTTTAGGAACGAGAGTCACCACCCAGCTCTGGGCTGCTGCACTGGTGTGGTGAAGGCAGAAGGAAAAGAGAGAAGGGAGGATGGATTTTTATGAGTACTGAGAGAGGCAGATTATTACGACTTTGCTGAATTATTGTATCACCAAAAGGTTAAAAAGGGGCATCTTTTGAATACCTCCAAATTGTTCCTTCTGCTTTCTTGAAGACGAGACGAAGGAAAAAACTAAATACAAATGAAATTAAATCAAATGAGTTCCTGGACTGCTTAATCTGGTATTTTACCCCCATTTAAAACCTCCCTCAGGAGACAAGGCTGATTTAATAAGCCTGAAAGATGTTGCGGTGATGACTAAAACGCCTCGATGAAAGCACAACTGGGCTGGGGCTGCATTAGCCTGGGAAACTTGTTCCAGCTTCTTAAAAGGAGCCTTTTAATCCATTCTGGAAAGATGGAAAGAAAGGATCAGGCAGAAAACATCCATAAAGGGGGGAAAAAAGCTCCATGCGTCTACCACGGCTCTAATTGCAGGGTTAATTGCAGGTGGGACAGTTTCACTGGAGAATCCATCGGGAACGCACTGGAAGGCAGAAGCACCTTTAGTTCTGCTCGTCCAAAGCTGCAGTTTGCAGCGTCTGACACCCCCCACCATTGGCAAAACCAACTCATCCTGCTCTGAGCAGAGCCCGGCTGGGGAGGGCCTGAGGATGAACCACCCACCTGGAGATGAAGATTTGGAGATCAAGGAGCTTCCCAGCCCTAATTCCATCCAGCCCTGCCAATCCCAGCCCTGCTAATCCCACCCCAAATGCTCTCAGCTGTGATGGTTGAGCTCAAGCTGCCGTCCCTCCCACGCTGCCCCAGTCCTGCCTGTCTTGCACAACACCCAGCTGGAATTTGGGATTTATGGATGCATGGAGGGAGGCACAGGATCCTGATCCCACCCATCCCGTTTTCCTGTCAGCAGACTCCTGGTTGTGCCTCAGGGAAGAGAGATTTGCCTGTGTGGGGCTCAGGGAATGCTCTGGAGTCGTTCACATCCAATCTTTTCCCACTGAGGGCGAACTCAAACCTCTCTGCGCACGCTGGTCAATTCCTGACCTTGGAATAGAAACACAGGAGCTGTTTCCAGCAGCTGGGTGGCAGAGCAGGCTTTCCAGGTGTTGGACTGTGTCTGTCACCTCGTGACTGCAAAGAATCACTGCCAATGTGCTTTTATTTCACCCCAAAAACACCAGAGAAGCTTTCCCCCTCTGGATCCCACCACTCAGAAGTAACTCTCGCTCTCAGAAGTGATTTCCTGCTCATTCTGTGGCTTGGCAGCACTCTCAAGAAAAGCCTCTCTGCAGTTCTCCTGTCACAGGTGCGGGGACAAAGGCAGAGATTTGGTGTTCAGAGCAGAAAGGCACAGGGAGAGGGTGAGGGAATGACTTCAGGCCTTGGCTCCGGAGTCTGGAAGAGCTCAGCCCTGTGCAGCTGAAATCTGTTGTTTATCTTGGTGGCTAAAGGGGGATTTAGCCAAAGAGACCTTTTTCCCCCTTAACTTTTGCAAGTTTTAGTGAAACCTGGGATACTCCACACGTATCCACACTTGCAGTCCTTTTTGATTTATTAGTGAAATGTTTGCACTGAAAATTTTGACGGAAAGAGTAGAAAAGCTATGCCATGATTAACATTTCCATGAAAAAAAAAAGTCAGCATCTATTTAAACATCTTATTTTTACAAAACAGAGTCATCAGTAAATCCGGCAGCAACAGCAGCAGCCAACTGCTAAAAGGTTTGGATTTATAAATCCACTTACAAGAAATATTTCAATTTCTAGTCAACTTTCACAAGACACAACCCCACAACAAAAGCAAACCCAGACATGCCATGAAAAATCAATGCCTGTTTCGGGCTCCAGACTCTGATGAGCTCCACCGAGGTGAAATGCAAACCCGTGGCTGCCAGCGCCGAGCAGTGAGAGCCCTTTTTGTGCAGCAAATGCAATCCTTCAGCTGCTGAGAGGAGCTGGTTTGAACTGCACGGACACAGCATGGGACAGCAGCACCGTGTGACAGTGACACCTGCGGGGACAGGGAGGGAAGGACCTGGGGGGGATTAGTGCCCCAGGCACCGAGGGGCTGCAGGAACAGGGGCGATTTAAGCAGCATTGATCCCCTGGGGATGGAGATGGAGCGGGCTCTGGTTAAAGCATTTATTCTGCTGGTGCTCTCTGCCCTGTGGAATATCAGTGAATGACACTGGATCACTGAGCAGCAGAGGGGTTGGAGTTAGGGGTGAATCCCACACATTGCTCAGAGCCCCTGGCATAGAAACACAAGCTCGGCTTCATTTCACTCCAGGAATACACCAAGAAAGGCAAAACCCTCTCAGGGAGTGCAGAACCCCTCTCAGTGAATGCAGAACCCTCCTCAGTGAATCCAAACCCTCCTCAGTGAATGCAGAACCCTTCCCAGTGAATGCAGAACCCCTCTCAGCGTGGGCTGGGGCTCGTTTTGAGCCAAGGCTTGGCAGGGGTTGATGTTTGAGGAGCTGATTGTGGGGAAGGCAGGGGAGGCTCCCCTGGGCTGGGCTGACAGAACCAGGGGGTTCCTTGGTGGCTTTGTCCTCCAGGTGCTCAGGGTTTGTCCCTCCTCTTCCCCCTCCAACTCAGGTTGAAGACAACCTCGGACCGGAGCAGCCCCAGCCCTGCCCTGTCCCCTGTCTGTTCTCTCTCTCGTCCCTGAATTAAAGACAGGAGCAAAGCCAGGGCTGGGCTCCCCCTCTCTGCTGGCTGGACCTTGTGAGTCCCTCCTGATGTAATTTAGACCCTCAAAGCTTGACTCTTGTTTAATTTAATCGGTAACTCTGAGTATCTGTGACCTGGGTGAGCACTTCGGGACCTGTCTGTGGTTTGATGCAGGAAATGGGTAAGATTTGGATGATGCTGAGATTCTCACAAGCATCACTTCATGATGCCCCCAGGCCCTGGGCTCTCAGAGGTGAGAGCCTTTGGTCTGCACAGCTCCTGCTTCACCTCAAAGAGAGATTCCCGATTTCTGCTTAATTTAGGGGGCAGCGGGAGGGACACGGAGCAGCACTTCCCTGTCCAAGTCAGAATTAGAAACCCCTCAGAAATCCCCACCTGCCTAAAGGCCGAATTATCCTCAGCAGGAACAAACTGAGCTTGGTGAACAGAAATGGTCAGAGCCTTGGAGAGGCTGAGTCCACCTGTACAAAACGGTGATAGCACAGTTTCCTGCGGGGACAAGGATTCATTCCAAAAAGCGACCCTGGGACACTTCCAGAGGTGGCAGGAGCTGCCCTGGGCAGTGACAGCCCAGCCTGGGGACAGCCCTGGCTCCGTGCCCTGCCCCAGCCCCTCCAGCTTTTCACAGGGGCAGAACTGGGTGAGGTCCTGCAAGAGGAGCTTGAGCTCTGCTGGACAGGCTCGGGGCACGAACACAGCCACAGCCCCGGGATTCATTGCCCAGGGAAGAATTCCTCCCTTCCCTCTGGCCGGTGTCTCCTCAGGGCTGGTTGAGAGCTCGCTTCTGTTGACATTCCAAGTGTTCCCAGAGTTATCCCAGGCCAAGTCCAAGGGAAGCCCTTTGAACCAAGGGCAGTCCCCCCCCTGCTGCTGGGACATTCCTGCCTGGGAGGGAGCTCCGGGGACAGTCGGAGCCGTGACACCGGCCCTGAGCACGAGACACGGTCCAGGAGCCAGGCAAGGAATTATTACTCCTGTTGCTGTTCCATTATGCTTTATGCTAAAAGACTGAAATGATCAATGCCGTGTTAATAAATTTCATTTGGCTCATTTAACAGATGACTTAGTGGAGGAGTGAGTTTGGCTACGGCAAGTAATGAATTAATAACTATGCAAGGAGCACATTCCCTCACAGAAATACTTCATCCTGGTGTAATTCTTTATTCCAGGGGAAACACGGCTGCTCTGCAGGTCCGTGCTGCCTCTCTGGGAGCACAGGTGTGACCCGGATTTGGGGACAGGTTTGAAACGTTCCTTTAGGACAGGGGTTAAAGGAGTTATCTTCCCACCTGGCCTGAGCGCTCCCATTGTTTCCTCACTACTGGCACCAGTTTCCTGGCACTTTGCGGAGCGTGGGCCTGACAGAGAGCTGGAAATGAAGTGTGTCAGCCTTGCTCAGCTGCATCCAGGACTCAGTGCCCGGCCGGGCTGGCGTTTGCAGTGCAGCTTCTCCAGCTGCTGGCCCCAAACTCCTCCAAAACCCCCTGTGGACGATGCAGCAAATGGAGCATGGCCTGGGTGTTCCGTACGGGGCCCTTCCAACTCCAGATATTCCGTGATTCACCCACTTGAAACCCCTCCGTTTTACTCAGGCTGAAAATGTTTCTGCAGCACTCGAGCTGCACTTTCCCCGCGCAGCCCCAGCCTGCTCCTGCTCACCCTGGCAGTGACTGATGAGGACAATTGCCCTGGAACAGCCTCTCCTGCAGCTGCAAACAGCTCTGCTGCCTCCACAGAGCCTCTCTGCTCCAGCCTGGCTCTCCCAGGCCCAATTCTTCAAACCTTTCCATCATTTTTGTGGCTCCCTGACCAGTCTGTGCTGCTGGGGGTTCGTGGTGTGCACAGGACTGGTGGAACTCCCAACCGGGCTGGGGCTCACCTGGGCTCTGCCTGGGCAGCTCTGGGAGCTGCAGGGACCCCACAGATGGTGCCCGTGGAGGGGCTCCCCACCCTCCCAGGGGACAATCCCTTCCCACTCTCCCATCTATCCCTGCCCAATGAAGAGACAGGAATGTTCCAAAGACTGAGATTCCTCCTTTCAAAATGCTGACCTTCCAAACTGCCATCACTTTAACGCAAAGGAAGAAAACTCTGAGCTTTCAGCCTCCCCTTCCCCCAAAACACACCTTTTTTTTTGGCTGGGATCGAAGCAGTTTTAGTTCCCATTGTGGCTGCTGAGCCAAGGCAGTGCCTTTCTCTCTGTGCTGCAGCTAATTTAGAATTGCTGCATAAATTGTCACTTAGCTCGGTGCCCAATATCTGACTGCAGCTCAGCTCATATTAAAAATTAGACAGGTGCTAAATGCAGCTTTAATGTTTGCACTTCTAGGATGATCCTTCTCCCACTTCTCCTCTGATCCCTCCCTTTCCCTGTGCCAGAGAGAGGAAAGGATTCCCACAGAGCCTGCTTCAGAATTGCACCTGGGGGAAATCCACCCTTTGCCTTCCAGCTCCTGCCCAGCCCGTGGCCCTGGGGGGTGGGAACACCCCTCACCCCTCATTCCTCACCCTTCATCCCTCATCCCACACCCCTAGCCCCTCATCCCACTCTCCTCATCCCATACCCCTCATTCCTCATCCCTCATTCCTCACCCTTCATCCCTCATCCCACACCCCTCATCCCTCATCCCAAATCCCTCATCTCTCATTCCTCATTCCTCATCCCACAGGCTGGAGCTGCTCCTATGGCTGTGGAGATGGGAACAGAGCTGGGAAGGGACTGGAGCCCCAGGAGCAGCTGAGGGGGGCTGGGAAAGGGGCTCAGCCTGGAGAAAAGGAGGCTCAGTGGGGACGTGATAATTAATTTGCATAGAAAGTGAGAGACTTCTCTCCAGGGAGAGGAAAACCAACCTATAAAAAGGTCAGGGACAAACTGACACCGATTTCCACACCACGTGTGTCGTTTACCTGCAAACCTCTGTGAGCTTTCGCCGACCCTTGGATGTTTCTGGCTCCTTTTGACCACAACATCTTTGAGTCTTGGGTGCTCCTTTCCCCTTAAGGGAAGATCTCATTTGCCACCAATATTCTCCTTTCAGCAGCACAGAAGAAGCCGCTGTTCCTGCTCTGGAACGTTTTGTCGATCACTTCCCACCTGAGGCTGACACGAAGCACACGGCCTGGGAGACTGGGGCTGGGATGGAGCCTCACCCCTTCAGAGAGAGCCCCTCTTGAAGGCAGGGTGTGTTTGCACAGGCACAGCTGCTTCTCAGTGCTTGGTCCCAGTGTTTTGTGCTCCTGAAAGGCTCCTGCCCGGGGCCAGTTAACGAGACAGATGAATTCATGTGGCTCCGTGCAGCAGGGCCGGGCTGTCACTGCTGGGGAGAGAGCTTTGATTGTATTATTCCCCATTGTCAACACAGGCACTTTATAATAGATTTATGGCTAATAAAATCTTTTAGTAGGAGAGGGTCCTTGAGTTTCAATCCTGAACCTTCGGCCTTTACTCAAATCACCGGCAGATGTGACATTAATAAAACCAGCAGCACGTGGGTGCTAAAGAGGCACCTGGCTGGGTCCTGGGGAGGCAGAGAAACAGCACAGGGATCTCTGCAGTCTGCTCGGGCCTGATGGAATCGTTCTTTCCATGATAACACGACTCTTTCCAGACACGGCAGAGCCCGCCTCACATCGGCCGAGCCATTCCCAGAAAATGCAGGATTTGGGGTTGATGCTGCTCTCTGGAACATTTCCACCTGAAAACCTGGGGTGAATTCACAAACGGGGAGTGATGGGGACAGACCTGAGCCGCAGCTGGGGAAGCAAACGGGTGCAGAGTAAAGGAGAGACAGAGCTTTGGGAAAGCTGCCTCTATGAAGGATCTGTTTTCAGCCTGAGCTGCAGGGTGGGCTGCCAGGATGCACCAGGGATCTGTCAAACCCTCCCTTAAACTCAGAGACCTCAAACCAGAGGTCTGGCTGCAATTTAATCTCATTTTGGGGACTCTGCTGATCTGTCCTCCCCTCCTGTGCTGTGACTGAGCTGAGGTGGCAACAAAGCAGGGACAGAGCTCCTTCACTGCCCAGGCTGGACCCGCAGCCCCTCTCCTGCATCCCGAGCATCGCACGTGTGCCAGGAGGGATGGAAAGCACCAGGGCTGGGCACCTGCAGCAGGCACAGCCCTGACTCTGGACAGGAGCGACAGGGCTGGGAAGGGGCTGGAGAACCAGGAGAGGCTGAGGGAGCTGGGAAAGGGGCGCAGCCTGGAGAAAAGGAGGCTCTGGGGGCCCTTGTGGCTCTGCACAACTCCCTGACAGGAGGGGGCAGCCGGGGGGGGTCGGGCTCTGCTCCCAGGGAACAGGGACAGGAGGAGAGGGACCGGCCTCAGGCTGGGCCAGGGTTGGATATTAGGGAATATTTTCTCATGGAAAGGGCTGTCCAGCCCTGGCACAGCTGCCCAGGGCAGGGGTGGATCCCCATGCCTGGAGGGATTTAAAAGCCCTGTGGATGTGGCACTTGGGGACATGGTCAGTGCTGGCCTTGGCAGTGCTGGGTTGAAGGCTGGACTCTGATCTTTTCCAGCCTGACCAGTCCCATGACCCCATAAATCACAGGTTGCATGAGCTCTGCTCTCCCCCTCCCCTGGGGCTCTCAGGGCAATGCTGCCCAGCAGCACGGGCAGGACAGAGCTGTCCCAGCACAGCCAGGGCACCAAACCCTCCCAAAGCAGCTCAGAGTGGGTGTCTGCCTGGGCAGGGCAGGGAACAGGGCAGGGCTGGGCAGTGACAGGGGCACGTGGGCAGGTTCAGATGAGAGGCACCCCCATGAACCCAGGGCCCTGTGAGTTCTGCTGCTAATTAAATCTTTCCTCCTGATTATTTATGGCCCTCTATTTCCTGGCTCATTGGTTTTAGGGGCCATGTTGATTTTGGTTTTTACACGTCTGTGTGAGCGGGCAGATTCCCCCTGATCACACCGAGAACAAGGGAATCGGTGTCAGGGTGATCTATTGCAGAGGGGTGTGAGCACAGGGCCTCTGTCCCTGGCTCTGGCACAGGAGACACAGCGGGGGACACTGAGCCCGGCTCGTTTGGTGCAGAGGAAGGGCCACCCCTGCCAGTGGCGTTTTGGGGAGCTCAGGGCTGGATCTGTGCAGATTCTGCTGCTGGGTGAGGGCTGGAGAGGGGACAGGTGAGGAGCTGCACCCAGAGGTGTCTGTGAAAACACCAGAGCCAGGGATGGAGAGGAGAAACGGTGTTTGCTGCCCATGATGAGGGAACGGTGCGATGTTAATTGCAATTAGCAGCCTTGCGAGGCAGCTCTTCACACAGGCAGCAGGGATGGGGAGCTCTCACAGGAAGGGCTGGAGGTTTGAGCGGTTTCAGAGCACCCAGCCCTGAGGAGATCCCAAGCACAGAGCCACTCTGCGTTGGGGAACCCCCCGGGTCCCTGTGGGGTGTTCAGGGACATCTGCCTGGATTCTCCTCCTGTTGCTGCAGCTGCAGTTGGGCCCTGCCAGGCAGAGAAGAGCCTGAGCCAGGAGAGCTGCTCCAAACGGCCCTGCACTGAGTGACAGCTGAACACCAAAGCTGGGGCTGGCAGCAGAGTTAACCCAGCCCTGAGGCAGCTCACGCAGCTCCTCACTGCTGAGGCTGCTCCTCACCCCGAGAGCAACTTAGAAACCCTGGGCACCACCCAAAACCTCTGAGGGAGCAGAGCTCAGCCTGCAAACACATCAGCTCCCTGCAGGAGAGGCAAGGTTGGCTTTGTGCCTCCCCAGACTGGGTTTGAAGGATT
This sequence comes from Falcunculus frontatus, assembly GCA_013398115.1. Lineage (NCBI taxonomy): Eukaryota > Metazoa > Chordata > Aves > Passeriformes > Falcunculus > Falcunculus frontatus. Next base: position 60,503 of record VZRV01001678.1, on the reverse strand, counting down.
CAGATCCATTTTCCAGGGTGAACAACCCTTCCATGCTGTATTTGTGGGGCCCTCCAGCATCAGTAACTCAACATCAACATCTCCAGCAGTGGTTCCGGGGCTGGGTCTGTGTCAGGCTGTGCCTGGAGCTACCGTGGGGTTCCCAAGGAACCAGCAGGAGCCTCGCAGTGAGGGGAGGCCGAGGCTCAGAGACCACATCCATCATTCCAGCACTGAGGCAGGAACAGCTCTGGGCTGAGCCAGCACAGGGATAATGCCAGGGGTGTCTGCTGCCACTCTGAGGGCACGAAACAGGGATGTGGTGAGAACTGCACTCTGAAATCAGGAGGAGCTGGATCTGGAGCCACAACTGTTGTGGGAAGATCACAGAATCGTTAAGGTTGGAAAAGACTCCTAAAGGTCAGCAAGTCCAACCTTTGAATCCCACTGTGGCCACTGAAACATATCATGGAACGCCGTGTGAGCTTGGTTTGGACACTTGCAGGGATGGGGACTCACCACTGTCCCAGTGAAGGAATCTTCCCTGGTGTCCAGCCTGAGCCTCCCCCGGCCAGTGCTGGGCTCCAGCCCAAGCTGAACCCCTGGCCAGCTCTGAAGCCACCCCAGTGCCTGTCCCCAAGTTTTTGGCCAGACCTGATGCTCCAGCTGTGAAGGGGCAGCAGGGCTCTGGCTGTCCCTGCTGGGGGTACCTGAGGGTACCAGAGCTGCCAAACCAAACCTGCCCCAGACCCTCTAAGGTCAGATAGAGATAAAACCCCTGTGATTTTGTGTGGCTGCAAAGGGACATTTTCATTGCTATTCCAGAGAGTTCTCCCCAGTGTTGATTCACCCACTGCTCTGTCAGCTTGCACCTGACCTTTGAATTTACTGTATTTGCTCAAAAAGAAAACAGGTTCCTTCCCTCTCTCCCCCAATTGTTTTGTGCTTAAAGGAAATAGACTTTTGTTTCAATAATCATAAACGCAGAAGGTTCCCCAGAGGGTTGTTCGAGACTCCGAGCTAGTTAAAAAGAACATTTGCATGAATTAAAGAGCAACAACGAGTCACCACTGATCTGAGCTGCTCTCTGGTGCTTAGCTCGTGTCTGGAGGAGGGGAGCAGCGAGACAGGCCTGGAGGCGGTGGGAGGGATGAGATGGGGGCTGTTTGTTCTGCTCTCAGAGCATCTCCCAGCAGCAGCCGGGGTCACTCTGAGCTGTGCTGAGGACAACGAGGCCCCTGCAGTGCTCACAATCCTTGTGCCTCACAGACAGCCCCGGGACTGAGCAGGGAATGAAGGGGCTTTGCTCGGAGCTGCTGCAGCACATGGGGGTGGAGGAGTCAGGTTGGAGCTTCAGGGCCAGGCTGGGCAAGCTTTTCCAGGGGACTTTTCCTTGGTCCTGACCCTGGATGAACCCTGCATGGAACCCCCGGGCTGCTGAAGTGTGGCTGGTGCACGGCAGGAATAAACCCCAAAGTGTGCAAATGCACAGCTCTGAAATTCCCAGATCCACTGCGGGGCACACGAAACACACCCTGCCCCTGCCTGGCTCTTACTGGGGCTTCTGTTCACATCATTACAGATGTTGTTATTTGTTAATTATTAATGTCTGAGCTGGGCCAGGGCAGCTCAGGCTGAGATCAGGGAAAGGTTCTTCTTTCCCCAGAGGGTGCTGGGCACTGCCCAGGCTCCCCAGGGAATGGGCACGGCCCCGAGGCTGCCAGAGCTCCAGGAGCGTTTGGGCAGTGCTGCCAGGGATGCCCAGGGTGGGGTTGTTGGGGTGTCTGGGCAGGGCCAGGGGCTGCACTGGATGATCCTTGTGGGAAGACGAGGATAAACCCCTCCTGAAACCCCCAGTGCTCTGTTTATAAAGCTGACACACAAAATGGGTGTGAAACCACAGCCCCTGCAGCTGGGACTGCCCATCCCGGTGTTCCACTGCAGCTCCAGACCCAGGCCTCTGGTAAAATCATCGTGTTTGGGGAAGTCAACATCCCCTGAAACAGCCCAGAGAGCCCCTTGGACAGGGACTCAAGTTTAAAGCCGTTTTTATGCGAGCAAAGCTCTTGCTGAGCACAGCCCCAGTGCTGCGAGACACAAACGTGACAGGGAGATGGGACGGGTGGAGGCAGAGTTCAGGAGCTCCAGGAGATCGGATCCCAAACACCCCAAACACCCCAAACACCCAGGTTCTGCGTGGCTCAGCTGTGCCTGTGTTTAAAGCCTTGTGTGGGAATGAAACTTGGCTAAAAGTTGTGTTTGAGTCTGTGAGGCCAGGCTGGGTTTGATCCATTATTCAAATTCTGTTAATCTGCACAAAAACAAAGTCAGGTGAAGGGCAGGGCTGGGGGCAGAGCAGGGAAAGCCCAGCAACAGGGCAGGGGCAAGGCTGGATCAGGAATTGGGCGTGAGGCCACCAGAACTGTCTGGACCCAGTGAGGCGGAGCAGGACGGAGAAAATCTGGGCAATCCTTGAAGGGCCAGGCTGGGTTTAGTCCCACCAGGGTTTTGCAGAAGGGAGGGAAGGTCTTTACTTGAGATGGGGAAGTTTATAGTTCCCTAACAGAGGGTGGGATCCTCCTCAGCATGGACTGATCAGCCCATGCTCCAATAAACAGCTCCAGGGGCACGAATAACAATTGCTGTCAACATCCCGGGATGAGCTGTCTGTGACCCACTGACCTGCCCCACATCCCAGCCCTGTGCCTGGCACGTCCCAGCCCGTGGAGCCCGTGTTTTTCCTGGGATGGAGGAGGTGGCTGTGCTCGGGAACCCAGCCCTGGAGAGGGGAGCAGCCACCAGAGCCCCTCCCTGGCAGCTCTGTCCCCCTGCCTCGCTGGCAGCGCTCCCCGGCAGAGTCAGAATTTCATTCCAAGCCCGCAGTGCAAACGCTGCAGAAGGAGCTGAGCTCTGCTGCCGCTGCTGCCCTTCACAAGTAAATATTTATTTTCCCAGGCAGGCAGCGCTGCCTTTGTCTGAGAGAGCAGCAGCGCTTTCCCAGGGGCAGGGCAGGGCAGGGCGAGGTCTCACGGGCTGGAGCTGGGATCTGGGGAGCTTTGAGCTCCGAGGAGCGGCTCCAGCAGCTCCTTGCTGGCACTCCCAGCACGGATCAATGCCCAGCGCCTGCCTTCAGCATCACTCCGGCTTGTCACCCTTGTACCCCCTCAGGAAAGAACGAGAGAGGCGAAACCTCTCCAGGTGGGAGCTGCGGGACTGGTGCAGCGGTGCTGGGTCCCAGGGACACCGCTCTGGTCACTGCTGTCCCTGCCGGGGGCTGAGCAGGGCTTTTCCTCTGCTGGAACATCACCTGGGTGGGACAGCACCGGCCGGGGCTCTGAGGCCGTGTCAAATCCTCCATCCCCCCCTTCCCTGCGTCACTGGCACCATCTGCCACCCGTCCCGAGCCACAGCAGTGGCACAGCAGGGTCACAGCAGTGCCATTTCCTGATTTCTCCTCTCCGGCCGCCCCCCCAGGCACGGCAGGAGGCAGAGCCCTTTCAGGTTCAGGCGTTTCTCAGGACTTTAAACACTTCCCTCCGCCCGCTGTCCAGAGGCGCTGCCGGAGGCTGGGATGAGGCACTTCCACCCCAATCCCGGCCGCGGGGAGCCCGGAGCGGGGCTCTGTTCCTGCCACACGCCGATTCCCCCCGGGAATTCGCTCACAGCCGCGGGGAGCTTGGCACAAAGGAAAAGGACTTCTAAAGTTTGCTGGGGAGGAGAACAGTCGCAGTCACGCTGGTGAACTGAGACAGTTCTGCCTCAGCCAAAATCCACACGAGCAGGGCTGGGATGCTCCGTCCCGCTTTCCCCGCAGGATTCCCGGCCGGTGCTGGGGGAGCAAAGGGAACGCAGAGGGTGCCAGAGGAGGGAGGATCCGGCGCGGTGGTTCCCATCCCGAGCCTGGAGCTCAGACCGGATCCCTGGGTTTCTGTATGGGAAGAAGCCGTGCCCAGGTGTGAAGGGGCCGTGCCCAGGTGTGGAGGAGCCGTGCCCAGGGGTGAAGGCGCCGTGCCCAGGTGTGAAGGGGCCGTGCCCAGGTGTG
>VZRV01001678.1:9220-40159 GCA_013398115.1 Falcunculus frontatus | reverse complement strand
TCCTTCCTTCCTTCCATCCTTCCTTCCTTCCTTCCTTCCTTCCTTCCTTCCTTCTCTCCAGGATGTTGGGAAACCACCCAACCCTCATCCTCAGCTCTTCACCCCATTAGTGACCATAAAAATGACCCTACAACTGACAGAACTCACCGAGTTAATTCAGGCGTGTGGATAAATCCCTTTTCCCTGTAGGTACCTACAAATATATTTTATATGATCTCCATTGGAGCTAACAGGGGGAGCAGCAGAGGTAAACACAGCCAAAATAATGAGAAAATTGGATATTAGGTTTCTGTCCTGGCAGAGTTTTCTTGGAAATATCCGTCTGGATACTTCAGGAACCTTCAGGTCCCCAATGTGCTTTAAAAATAGCAAGATTTCATAAATACGAATCAATGGTGAGGCTCAGTTTTGCCCTTCCAGTGGGTTCCTCGGCCTTCCTGTGCCTCTCTGTCTCATTCCTCAGTCCTGCAAGCCCAAAACATTAATTTTTCTTTAAAATAAGAAGCTGAAATCTCTTTTACCCCTGAGTCTGGAACTCAGAGCTTCCAGAATATTGAATATTACCAGCCTTTTAATCAAAAAGTCTGAATTTTGAAATTTTCTCTATTCTCAGAGGCTGGGGCTTGCACAGTGTGTGAGTGAGCAGTTCTCAGGCTCCTTCCCCTTGTCCCTCCTGCCGCCTTTCAGGAGTTTATTTTTAAAAGTACCACCCAGGGCATTGGAATAGCAATAAAGAATAGGTTAAACCTCTGATGTTTCATTCCAGGAAAGCTGAAAAGATTAATGCACTTGTCTGCAACCTGAGCCCGTGCTGTTCCCACTCTGCAGAGCAGGGACAGCAATTCCTTTATGACCCAAACCCCACTGCAGGGTCGTGGCACTGCTCGGGCCGTGGGGCAGCAGAACTGCCCCGGCTGCTGAGAGGTGCCCACCCGGGACTGGGGGGCCCTGCTGGCTCTAGGGGCAGCCCAGGAGCTGTGGTGCCATGGAAGGGCTGCTGTGGGATGGGTTACGCCTCGCTGCGCTTTGGGATGTTTTATTGTGGAATCACAAAATCATTGAGGTTGGAAAAGATCTCCCGGGTCATCGAGTCCACCCTGTGCCCGATCCCCGCCAGAGCTCTGAGTGCCACGTCCAGGCCCTCCTTGGGCACCTCCAGGGGTGGGGACTCCACCATTCCCTGGGCAGTTCCAAGGCCTGACCACCCTTTCCATGGAGAAATTCCTTGTGATGTCCACCCTGACCCTCCCCTGGTGCTGTCTGAGGTTGTGTTGCTCTGCATGGGACAAAGGCTCATCCTGGCAGCTCTGGGGGCTCTCGGAGCCTCAGCTGCCCCAGCTGGGCCTGGGAAACCTCCCCAACCCCTCAGCACAGCCCAGGGCAGCCTCACAGCAGGTGGCACCTGTCCAAGTGCTGCCTCAATTTCTCTCCTTTCAGGGTTTTCATCCTTAGGGTCACAGATCACAGAATCCCAGAATGTCCTGAGCTGGAAGGGACCCACAGGGATCATGGATCCAGCCCCTGGCCCTTCCCAGCCACCCCAACAACCCCACCCTGGGCAGTTCTGCACCCCAGGTGTGTCCCAGCCCCTCAGCTCCTGCAGTTCTGCACTCCAGGTGTGTCCCAGCCCCTCAGCTCCTGCAGTTCTGCACTCCAGGTGTGTCCCAGCCCCTCAGCTCCTGCAGTTCTGCACTCCAGGTGTGTCCCAGCCCCTCAGCTCCTGCAGTTCTGCACTCCAGGTGTGTCCCAGCCCCTCAGCTCCTGCAGTTCTGCACTCCAGGTGTGTCCCAGCCCTCAGCTCCTGACTCAGACACCAGAGATCTCATTTCGTTAAAGCGCTGCGATTCTTGGAATGATTTCACACCCCACAAAAATGGGAATAAATTGGAGTCACTGCATTGTTATCATTATTTGCACAGAGCAAACACATCATTAGGTGGGGTGTGAGGAGCAAGTTAATGGCATTTGCTGCCTGATTATATCAAATTTCAGATGTTTCAATAGACTTGGCTTTTTCATTATTCTTTAATTTGGATTTTCTTGCTTTTTCTCCCATAAGCACCTTCTCAAAGGTTAGATTATTGTTGCTGTTAATATTCCTGAGTGTTCCTAATTTAGCTGGATCTGGCTTTTGGGATTATTTATGTGTTGAGTATCTTTGTTAATAGAAACCAGACTCTTTAGGATGGCAAGAGTGAGTGACAGCCAAAGAAATCACTTCATACAGGATTCCTGACACAATATTTTGACAATTTCATTTGAAGTAAGACACTGTGATTGTCAGTTCAGTTACAATATGGTTGTTGCTCCCTAGTGGGGAAAAAAAAATCAGAAAATTGAAGGAAATCAAATTCCCAGCTAAATGGTTTTTCCAGTAGAACATTCAGGTCCTGCCCTTGCCTCTCATTGCTCGTGTACAACACTTGAGATGCATAAAGGGAGAGCAAATACCCAGGAAATGCTGGAGAGCCCTTGGAATAAACACCCAGAAAATCCAGGTAATTCCTCACTCCTGAGGCTGGGAGCAGTTTTACCTTTTCTGCTGCTTTTCTCCCCAGTGGAGTGCCCACAACAACCGCCAGCACCGCTCATGGAAATCCTTTGGGGGGCTCTGTCTATTTCTAAGCCCCAAAAAATCTCATTAAATGGGAAGATATCAGAAATGCCTGTGCCCAGCAATGCTGGGTGTCGGGGAGGGCAGGAGGGAGGAAATGAGGTGGCACTTGCAGGGAATTGTTGGGGGAATGTTTATTTCTGTGGGAAAATGGGAGGGTTTGGAAGTGGAAATGTGCCAGGAAATGCATTTGTGATAAATGATAAAATCTGCTCTGCTTGCAGGAAGGACTTTTCCCCAAAAAAGGGGTTCTTGTAGCACCAGGTGCTTTGGACAAAGGGATCGGGAATCGTTTCCTGCTGCAGGGGGTTCTCAGTCAGGATTATTTCTTGATCTTTCCCAATAAACAAATAACAGCAAATGACAACCACTCCATCTGATCCTCACATTCCTTTGGAGTTGTGGGGGTTTTCTAATCTTTCTCCAAATTCTTGAAGCCTGGAAGTCGCCAGGAGAAAACACTGAGCTGGTTAAAGTCATTTTAGTTAAAATGCCTCTCTCCTGCTCTGCGTGTCTTTGAGCACGGAACAGCTTTTCAGGCAAAGTGAGAACTTGAGCAGAAAGCTGTTGTTTGGGTTAAAATGTCTCCCATTTTGATCACTGAACATTTTGATGCTTTGCATATCCTCCTCATTTTCTGCCTCCCTCCGCCTTGGCTTCGGCCCAGGCAGGGTTTTTTTGGCTGGGTGGGTTTGTGGTTTTTTTCCTCATTTTAAGTTTGGAGAAAGAAACAAAAAAAACCCCAACAACATCTAGATGTATTTTGATTCTTTCGGGGAGTTAGAAAACACTTTTTCCTCCAACAGCTGTAACACACCAGCTGCTCCTGTCTCTCTTTGCTCATCTGAATTCTTTGCACCCTTCTCCTTCGCTCATTAAAATCCCTCTTCCAGTCCCTGTGCCCGTTGTTCGGTGACGAGCTGGGGGCTGGTGGAGCCCTGACCCCTCTCCTGGGGGCTCCAGGAGGGGCGGCCGTGCCCAGCCTGGTGTAAAACAGGCCCTGCCTTTTGTTTCCCCAGGGGGTTTGTTGGGAGGGAGCCTTTGGGTCGGGAGCTCTGATGAATGAAACAGAGCCATTGTCAGCACAGGCCTTGTTTTCCTTTTGGAAGTGCTCACTGTGACAGAAACGCTCGTTGTGGTGAAAAACATAATCTGCTTTCTTCTGAGGGAATACAAACGGGGACGGATGTAGCCAGCCCTGTAAAAACTCCGAATTAGCTGGACTGGAGTTGTTTCAGCTGAAGAGGCTTCTGTGGAAGGAGGAAACAATCTCATCCCTTTGTCCATCTTGGACAAAGCAGACAGCAGTGGGTTGGAATTCATGACACAACGGTTTGTTAACAAACACAGGAACAGGGGGCAGGGAAAGCGGGATTTCCATCAGGGATATTGGCAGGATGGGCTTATGGGTTAAGCAATCCTTTGTTGCAAGTGGTTTATATATTTATGTATGTATATACACATACACACCAGATACTGTTCTGGGATAACGTCTGGATTAAGTTTTAAGCAGCTTTTCACAGAATGGCAAGGTTGGGAAAGGCCAAAACCTGAAAAAAAAATCACATGAACCAGCTGAAAACTGGGGGAAATCACAAGAAACGTGTTTTCAGCTGTGATTTTGTCCATCTCTCTGCCAGTAGTTAAAACTCCAAATATTTCCCCCAGTAACTCTGACCCTGGGATGTACTGGGGGATCAGGTCCTGCCAGACTGGCTTTGCATAGGTGGAAATTCTGCAAGCTGGGGTGGAACTGGCCGCCCTCCCCAGAGCGAGCAGTAATTCCTGCTTTGGGAACACAGCCCCGAGTCTCTCCATTGAAACAATCCTCTGCAATGTGGCTGGAAAAGGTTTAATTTGCCTACTGAGAGAGAAAAAAGAGAGAGAGGAAGAAGCTGCAGAGAGCAACAGGCAGCACATCCAAACTGAGGGGCCTCTGTGGATTAGAGCAGCGCGGGGAAGGAAAAAAGAATATTTAGAGAGTGTTTGTAATCAATCCTGACTGCAGTGAGGGTGGGGGGAGGCCGGCGGGAGCCAGCTCCGGCTGCATTCCCGGCTGCATTCCCGGCTGCATTCCCGGCTGCATTCCCGGCTGCTGGGGGCCCAGCAGGGAGGGCCGGGCTGGGCCGCACCCGCAGGAGCCGGGGCTGGAGAGCTCCGCCGAGCTGTTCCACGGACAAGCACGGCCCATGGTGCTTACCTGCAGCACACAGAGCAGGGGCAGCTCAGAGAGGGCTCTCTAAAAGCGCTGCTGGCTCCGGGCTGGGTCAGAGCCCTGGGTTTGCTCCCGCTGCCTCCTGCTCTGCCCCTCGCTGTCCTGGCCCTGGGAGCGGGACCAGGCCCCGGCTCCTTACAGGGCTTTGTTTTCCAGGAGACTCCAGCTGCTCCTGCCTCCGTAATCCATGCGGGAATTCCTGGGCAGAGCCCTGCTGGCTGCTGGGAGGGACATTTTTCACGGAATCACAGAGTCAACAAGGTCGGAAAGACCCTCCAAGATCAAAGAGTCCAACCACTAACCCAGCACTGCCAAGGACACCCGTGACCCACGTCCCCAAGCGCCACATCCCCACGGCTTTTAAACCCCTCCAGGGATGGGGACTCCAGCAGTGCCCGGGGTGGACAGCCCTTTCTGTGAAGAAATGTTCCCGAATATCCACCCTGAGCCTCCCCTGGCCCAGCCTGAGGCCGTTCCCTCTCCTCCTGTCCCTGTTCCCTGGGAGCAGAGCCCGACCCCCCCCGGCTGCCCCCTCCTGTCAGGGAGTTGTGCAGAGCCACAAGGGCCCCCTGAGCCTCCTTTTCTCCAGCCTCAGCCCCTTTCCCAGCTCCCTCAGGAATTCTCCAGCCCCTTCCCAGCTCCGTTCCCTTCCCTGGACACGCTCCAGCCCCTCAGTGTCCCTCTTGTCCCGAGGGGCCCAGAGCTGCCCCCAGGATTTCTCTCCTAAATCCCAGGGCCACAGAGCATCCTGAGGTGGTAGTGTAATAAACGAGGCTGTGATTTTTAGGAAAAAGGGCAAAATCAACTCGTTTATTAAAAGAAAGGAAGCAGTTAGGAGCGGGAACCCAGCAGTAGCCCAGGCTCCACTCGACAAGCCAGAAGTAACAAAGGAACAGAATGCAAGCACTCTGGGTGCTCCCTCGGACGCAAGCTCCTCAGGAGAACCCTGAGCAGGGTCTTGGGACAGTCCTTATACCCCTCGTCAGTTCAGGATTGGTCCTTCTCAAATCCTCCCTCTGATGGCTCCTATCCAGGGGTCTCATTGGGCTCCAATCCTGTCCTTCAGAGGGGCGTCGAGTGATTGGTTCCTTCTTTCTCTCTTACATCATCTTTCTAGGACTTTCTATAAACCTCCATCCACTCTACCCATTTATCGCCCCACCTAGTGATCATATTTTAATATTACAACCAACAACTATACAATTCAACAATAACTAGCCCACAAAACATCCCACAACATCATCAACTCTCAAAACACCAATTTCATTTATAACAGAAGGACCCACAGGGCCATCACGTCCAGCTCCTCAGGGACCGGCCCATGCAGGGACTGAACCTCGACCGTGGGCATTTCAGCACCAGGCCCTCACCAGCTGAGCCAGTCCTTTGCTGATATTTGGTGGGAAATGGGCAAACAGGACAGTTCCAGCCTTTCCCCTGGAAAATGGGGAGAAAGGGCCTTCGGTGTAATGTGGCCTCCAGAGCTGAGGACATCGAGGGCCCCCACACGGAGCCGAGGTCCCTCTGCCACACGGAGCTGGCCGAGTGGGACGGGAGAATCCTCAGGGCACTGGAATCACTTTTACCTCCAGAATCATTTCCAAGTGACCCAGAGCAGTGCAGAGCCACGCTCCCACCGTGCCACACAACAGGGCCCCTCCAAACCCTGAGGGGTAAGAGCCAGGCTGGGATTTACCCTAAAAACCCCACGAGGATAAAGGCTCAGGAGAAGGCTCGGGCTGCTGGCAGCAGAGCCAGGCAGGATTTCTGCGCTCGCGGTTCTGCACTGCTGCAATCCCTGCCCTGATGAGAGCGAGCCCACACTGAGGGGAGATGCTCTGTGAAAAACATGACCTCCCTGCAACAGGGTCAGCGAGTTCCCAACATCAATATCCCGGCAGCACCTCCAGATTGTTCCCAGAGCTCATTATTTCAGGGAGCTGCTGTACGTGTGAGTGGAACTCATTACCTGGAGCCTCGTTACGTTTCCTGCTCTCTGACAAAATGTGGGCATTGCTTGGCTCCCTTAATTAACGCTCAGTGCACGCCGAGGGGGAGCACTTGTATTTACATCGGGGTTCTGTTGCTGCGGACGTGGCTGAAATCCACCCTTCAGAGGAGCCATCAAAGGCCAAGAGCCTCATCCCACAAGGCAATTAAAGACATTTTTCCCTGTTGGAGCAGAGAACTTTCACTGAAGGATCCAGCACGACTCCAGGCCCAGGCCTGGCACTGCTGGAGCAATCCTGCAGGACTCTGTCGCCTGATTTTACTGCTGGGGATGTTCTGTGCTCGTGCAGAGCCCGCTGCAGTGGGGCCCTGTCACAGACAATGATGATAAAGAAAACAGTGAATTTACAACAATTACAAAAACAGGTCAAAGATTTATTTTTCCTTCAGCTCTGATATAATTCTTCTGTTCAGCTTGCCAAAAGTATTTCCTTTTCCATGAGAAATTTTAGCTTCTCATGAAAGCATTAAGAGTTTTTAATTCTTTGGTTTTTTTAACCTGTCAGGATTTAAGAGGACACTAAAAGAAAAAAAAAAATCAAATTTCTTTGTTCAAAGACAGTGAATAAACTGCAACTGCAAATTACAAACAGCCCCTGGGAGTGAGGCCTAGGGAAGGGGAGTGGAAATTGGGGTAATCGTGTTAAGCTCCTGGTGTGTCACTGAATCCTGCAGAGCCCTGACAGGCAGGAGGCTCCTGAGTGCTGGAGCAGAAACCTCAAGGACAAACCTTCACAAACAGAACTGAGCCACTTCCAGTATCGGCTGTGCCACACTCCCCACAGCCCAGACACGAAATCTCTGCAGAGCCGTGTGGGAGGGCTCTGCTGGACAGTCCCAGCCTGGGACGGAGATGCCACCAGTGCTCCGGGACAGGGACAGGGGCATTCCCACCCAGGAATATTGCCAAGGCCTGACTGATCACTGCCAGTGCTTGCCTTTCTCTATGAACAAGAAATGAATCGTATTTTGAGGGGAGGGAGAAAACTCTTCAATGACTTGACCCTGTGCAGGGTTCAGGGAACTGCTGGGGTGGTTTAACTGGTGAATGGTTTAACTGGTGAATGGTTTAATTGGGGGATGGTTTAATTGGGGGATGGTTTAACTGGTGGATGGTTTAACTGGTGGATGGTTTAACTGGTGAATGGTTTAACTGGTGGATGGTTTAACTGGTGGAAGGTTTAACTGATGGATGGTTTAACTGATGGATGGTTTAACTGGTGGATGGTTAACTGGTGGAAGGTTTAACTGGTGGAAGGTTTAACTGGTGGATGGTTTAACTGATGGACTGGTTTAACTGATGGACTGGTTTAACTGGGGGAAGGTTTAACTGGTGGATGGTTTAACTGGTTGAAGGGTTTAACTGCTGGGATGGCAGAGCCCTCACTTGCAGCAGCTCCTCCCCTGTAGGGACCAGCCAGGGCTGCTCCTGGTCCCACCCCCAGCTGGAGCAGGGCATCCCCGGAATGCTGCAGCCCCTGGAGCTGTGCCCTGCTCTGTGCCAGCTGCCCTCCAGCTGCTGAGGGAATGGAGAGGAGACGGGAGAGGAATGTGGAAAGCAACTTCAGCCCCTGCTCCACCCCTGTGCAGGCTCTGCCAAGGATAACAGCCCTGTGTTGGGTGGAATTTACAGGAACTGGGCTCTGATGGGTGCTGGGGATCTTCAGCCTCCTTAGGAAAATGCTCTCAGGAGCAGCAGCTCCTTTAACAACCCGCCTGGGGAGTGCTCCCTATTTACATCTGTTTGCACGGATTTGCTTTCAGGCTGCTGAGAGAGACACCGCAAAAGCTCTGATGACTTCACGTTTTTAAACCTGCCCCTAATCCGAGGGGTTGGAGAGCAGGATTTTGGGGACAGCTGGGGATATTCCTGATGGAGGGAGCAGATTCCTTGTCTGCTTTGGATGCTGCCCAAAGGATTTGGGGTTGGAAGGATTCTGGGTGGATCTTCTGAAAGCCCTGGGGTCACCAGGCCCCCTGAACCCTCCGTGCCTGTCAGGATGGGTTACCAGGCTCTTGGTGCCATGTGGGAAAATTACGGAAAATGAAGGTGCTCCAGCAAAAAAAGGAAAATAAAAAGAGTGCTGTCAAATCCTGCCAAGGGCTTCACCTTGGGAATGGCACGATCCAGGAAAGGGAATACAGGAGATCCCAGGGATTCATTCCCAAACCTTCCTGATGCTGCCCTACAAAACCCCAGATAAACAAACTACTTTGAAAATGGGATTTCCATTTGTGGGGAAATGGTGCCACTTCCCATTGGAACTGCTGGTTCAGGGAAGAGAAAATTCCAAATAATCACGGAATGAGAGAATCATTGGAAAGGCTGGAAAAGCCCTCTGGGATCAGTCACTGAGTCCAAGTGCCAAGGCCAGCACTGGCCATGTCCCCAGGTGCCACATCCACACGGCTTCTGAATCCCTGAAGGGATGGGGACTCCAGCACTGCCTATTCTGGTGCCTGACCACCCTTTCCAGGAAGAATTTTCCCTGATACCCAACCTAAACCTCCCCTGGAACAACTTGAGGCTTTTTCCTCTTGTCCTGTTTTTCCCTCGGAGCAGAGCCCGATCCCCACATGGCTGTACTCTCCTGCCAGGGAATTGTGGAGAGAGGAATAATAATAATAATAATAATAATAATAATAATAATGATAATAATAATAATAAACAGTGAGTCAGGAATTGGGAACATTTTCCATATTGGACACTGCACAGAGAGTTTGTGTCAACACAGTTCCATCACCTGAGTCCAATAATTTCAAACCTTCTCATTCTAATGGAGTAAAAATGTTGTTTAAATGATCCTAAACATTGTAATATGAAATGTGAAGGGTGAGACAATGTGAATTATGGGATAATAAAATTGATCCAGAGAAATGAAGCACAACGAGAACACAGGGAAAAAAATTGCAGATTTACTGTCTTGAAACAACAGATTTAGGACAGCACTGAAATGAAACAATTCCACTTCCTCCAGAAAATGCCGTGGAAATCGGTGGATTTGCACAGCCCTTCAATCCTGCCATCCCTTTCCTCCCCAGTCCTCCTGAGCCGGCCCATCCCAGCTTTGTTTGGGAGCAGCCCACGGGATCGATGTCCTGTCCCCACCTAGTGCCACTCCCAGGCTGGTGGCACCAGTTGGGTCCTTGAGGTGGCACCTCCAGGGCCGCGGTCTCTGCTCATCCTCCCCCTTGCAGGTCAGAGCCCTTTTGGAGACTCCTCTCTCTGTTTCATTAACTCCCAGGCATTGCTCGGGGATTGTCGGAATGCTGGGATCTCCTGGGAGGAGGCGATAACCACAACTGACATGGAATTAATCCCCGAATCACCTGGAGAGCCAACCCCCCGTGTCCGGGTTGTGTTACCACGGCTGCAGCCCCTCCGAGGCACCTGCAGCCCCTGACTTCACCCAGAGCGGGGAAAAAACCCAAATGGAAAGAAAAGTAAATGGGAATCCTGTCAGGAGGGGCGCGTGTCCTCCCTGCTGCCACCGGGCTGCGCTGGCACGGGCGGCGCTGATTCCAGCTAATTATTTTTGTGTTTGTATTTATTGGCTGTGATTAGTTATGCAACAAAGACTGCAGGAGAACAAATCCTGTCAGCGTAGGTAATTTGAGATAACACGAGCGGTGGTGAAAGCCCCAGTTTTGATATTTTCTGCATGAAAAGGGGACCTGATGCCGCTGGTTGTTAATCAGTGAAGGGCTGGTGAGGTGTCCATGGGAGGGGATGGACCCAGGGCTGGAAAGCAGCACGTTGGATGAGCTCCTCCTGGTTCTTTCTTTCCTTTTTAAATATATCTACTGCAAATCCCGGATTTTGGTGGGGTAAAGCCGGGCTGGGGTCAGAACTGAGCTGATCCTGCAGAAAATGAAACATCCGGGCTTTGTTCCTTGGGAGCCAAGGCTGGAGTGAGGCCACTGGGCCACAAATTTTAAGACCTTTTAGGAACTGAATATGAACCTTTTCTGCTCCATTTCTGGACCACCAGAAATGTCCATTTTCACACAAACCTTCCAAGCTCTGCTGGGCAGACCCCACCAGGAGCCCCAGCAAGGCAAGGGCATCCAATGAACCTGTCAGGGAATCCCCCTCCTCTCAGGAATCCATCTCCTGTCAGGGAATCCCCCTCCTCTCAGGAATCCATCTCCTGTCAGGGAATCCCCCTCCTCTCAGGAATCCATCTCCTGTCAGGGAATCCCCCTCCTCTCAGGAATCCATCTCCTGTCAGGGAATCCCCCTCCTCTCAGGAATCCATCTCCTGTCAGGGAATCCCCCTCCTGTCCCAGCTCCCGCTCCCCTGTCCCTGCAGAAATTGGGGCACTGCCGATGACACTGTGGGGACCAGTCCCTGCTGCCCCCACTCCCCCTCCCCAGCACCTGTCCAGCCCCAGGATGTGCTGCCAACACCTCCTGCCCCCTGCTCACACCCCCAGCCCCGCTCTGGATCAGGGCACAGCTCCCGTTTCCATTTCCCAGTGTGGAATCAGCCCCCGGAGCATTTGCTGAGGCCTGGCAGGTGCTGAAGCAGCTGCAGGTGCCAGCAGATGCCGGGTGTCACAGCTGGTGTCACAGCTGGGGTGTCACAGCTGGGGTGTCACAGATGGTGTCACAGCTGGTGTCACAGCTGGGGTGTCACAGCTGGGGTGTCACAGTTGGGGTGTCACAGCTGGTGTCACAGCTGGTGTCACAGTTGGGGTGTCACAGCTGGTGTCACACCAGGTGTCACAGCTGGGGTGTCACAGCTGGGGTGTCACAGGGGGTGTCACAGTTGGGGTGTCACAGCTGGTGTCACACCGGGTGTCACAGTTGGGGTGTCACAGATGGTGTCACAGCTGGGGTGTCACACCTGGGGTGTCACAGTTGGGGTGTCACAGCTGGTGTCACACCGGGTGTCACAGTTGGGGTGTCACAGATGGTGTCACAGCTGGGGTGTCACACCTGGGGTGTCACAGTTGGGGTGTCACAGCTGGTGTCACACCGGGTGTCACAGTTGGGGTGTCACAGATGGTGTCACAGCTGGGGTGTCACACCTGGGGTGTCACAGTTGGGGTGTCACAGCTGGTGTCACACCGGGTGTCACAGTTGGGGTGTCACAGATGGTGTCACAGCTGGGGTGTCACACCTGGGGTGTCACAGTTGGGGTGTCACAGCTGGTGTCACACCGGGTGTCACAGTTGGGGTGTCACAGATGGTGTCACAGCTGGGGTGTCACACCTGGGGTGTCACAGTTGGGGTGTCACAGCTGGTGTCACACCGGGTGTCACAGTTGGGGTGTCACAGATGGTGTCACAGCTGGGGTGTCACACCTGGGGTGTCACAGTTGGGGTGTCACAGCTGGTGTCACACCGGGTGTCACAGTTGGGGTGTCACAGATGGTGTCACAGCTGGGGTGTCACACCTGGGGTGTCACAGCTGGGGTGTCACAGTTGGGGTGTCACAGATGGTGTCACACCGGGTGTCACAGTTGGGGTGTCACAGATGGCGTCACAGCTGGGGTGTCACACCGGGTGTCACACCGGGTGTCACAGCTGGGGTGGCTCAGCTGCTGCTGGGATTCACCCAGCAAGGCACAGCTGAGATGTCACATCCCAGGGGCTCTGGGCTCTTTTCCATGACTCTGAAGGAGCTGAGAGTGCCCAGCTCTGATTTCCAGCTCTTTGTGAGGGATCCAAGCTCTTCTGCCTCCCCTCCTGCTCTGGCTGACCCAGGGAGCTCAGATCCATCACCCAGCACCTCCGTGCCCCTGTCCTGTGAGCCATGGAGCCTCTGAAGGGGTTTGGAGGCAGATGCCAGGCTGGATGCGGCATCCCAGGATGGCAGGATGAGAGGGAATGGCCTCCAGTCGCAGCAGGGGAGGTTTAGATGAGATAATAGGGAAAATTCCTCATGGAAAGGATGGCCAAGCACTGGAACAGTGGCAGTGGTGGAGCTACCATTGCTGGAAGTGTGGATGTGGCACTCAGGACCTGCTCCAGGGGTGACCATGGGGGTGCTGCTGGTCCATGGTTGGACTCGATGGCCTTAAAGGCCTTTTCCACCCTGAACCATTCCCTGACTGTGATCCCCTCTGCTCCCCATAGCATTTGCAGCCTCCTGGCTCCAACAGGGAACACGAAGCCCCCCAGCCCTGCCCTTTATCCCTCCAGTGCTCCTCTTTGCCTGTTCCTGCAGCCCAGGCCCAGCTAATTGATGCTAATTGGACCTGCACAGGTATTTTCCTCCCCTCCACGTGCCCTGCTCCTGCTGTGAATTCCAGACGGTTGATGATCCCCTGCAGCAGCCCCAGCCTGCGGAACCGGAGCCTGAGGGTGCAGAACACGTGGATGAGTTGCCTTTTTATCCTCGTTGCTCATGAGGATCTTTGTGCATTCGGGTAATTTTGAAGGCTCGCTGAGCCAGGAGCAGAATTCCCTTTGATTGATTGATTGATTTAGCAAGGAAAGCCCACCTGGGAGCCTGGCTATGGCACCAGAACAATAGGATTTTCTCTCCCCTTTTCCAGTCCCGGGTGCTGTTTGGGGAGCTAAAAAAGCAAGGGAAGGTTTTTGTCCTTCTTGTGCCCCTGCTCTGGGTGACATCTGTGGTTTGGTCCGGGGGGTTTGAGCTGCAGGTCCAAGGTGGGGGAGCCACAAGGGGCTTTGTCTTCAGGGTCTGTTTGTCTTTGAGAGACTGAAACAGCTCTGCTCAAACTCCTTTCCTTTTTCCCTTAGCGCAGGCTTGGAGAGAACCCCCTCCTATCCCACAGGGATGAGCAGATGGGATCCACGAACTTCCCGAGGTCCCAGGGCAGGTGAGGTCACCTGGGGAGGGGTGGCCTCTGCCCTCCAAGGTCACAGCACCCTGCTGCTGCTTGAACAGCTCAGGAAACACAAACCCCAAGAGTTTGGGAGGCTCTGATTACTGAGGGGGTTGTTAAAACCAGACTTCTGCCAGGGCAGAACTTGTTTTCCCCAGCAGGAGCTTTTATCTTTGCAGGGGATTAGCCGGGCATCGCTCAACCTGACCACAAAAACCCCCTCGCCTTGAAAAGTTACCTGCTTTATTTCTGTCCAAGGGATGTTTTGCTTGGGTGCTTTCATCTTTAAAACACTAAACTCCTCCAAAGCCAGGCTTTAATGTCGTGTGTGAGTTTGCTTTCTTTGAGGAGTGGGAAATGCCACACATGGAGGCACGGAGTCACCAGGGGGAAAGTAAACACGGTTTGATCCGTGTGCATCTGTTTCCTGGGAGAGAGGTGCCGGGGGTGTTTGCCTGGGTAAGTGTGGCAAGCCAGGAGCGCCTCAGCGGGAAATAAATAAAAAATGATCTAAAAATTAACCTGGAGCTGGGCTTCCCATCAGAAACTGGAGCTTTGGGGTGCAGAATGCATGAAAGAGCTCCAGCCTGGCCTTGGACACTCCCAGGGATGGGGCAGCCACGGCTTCGCTGGGAGGAGAGGGATCCCTGTCAGGTCCATTGTTGATTCCAGGAGCTCCCAGTCCCAGCAGCTTCCAGCAGCTCGGAGATGAACACCGCAAGAATTAAAGCGGGAAATGAAGGGCCAGGTTTGAGGCAGGCAGTGACTGATCCCTGCGGGGCTCACGGAGGGGAGGCTCCTGCTCTGTCCTGGGGTGTCTCAAACCAAGGGGGGATCTGCCCCTCAAAGGCTCCCCCCTTCAAACCTGGGCTCAGGGAAGGGATCGCTCGGGGCCCTGGGCCAGCAGGAAACCAGACTCGATGCTGTAACTGTGTTCCTCCCTGGCCCTAAACCCACTGATCTGGGACAACGACTGCCAGAGGTTACCGATCTCCCCACTCTTTGATGCAGGTAGGAAACCTGCCTGTCTCCTGGGGCTGAGCTGCCCTGGAAGAGTTTCCTCTTTGCAGTGAGCAGGAATTGGAAAAAACCAAAATTGATTCATCAGAGCCAAAGACAATTCTAAACCAGATCTCTGCTTGGTTGTTTGATGTTGTGTGTGTGTGTGTGTGATGGATTCTGGCTGTCAGACTCCCCAGCATCCTTCCAGGGTTGGGCCTGGAATGCTGGGGTGTGGAGAAACATTGGGAATTATTGGACTTCATGGCAAGCCCTCACCTCCCTCTCACTCAGTGACTGCTAAAAATCCTGGAAATACCCCAAGCTGTGTCCTAATCAAGGCTGCAGAGTAAAATTAGAAAGCTGATTTGACGCCACATTCCCAGAAATGCCAGAGCATGGAGAAGTGAAGAGATTTTAATTTTTTTTTCCAGGAAATTGTCCTGCTCCTGCCAGGAATTGGCTCTGTCAGGCTCTGCTGAGGGAGCTTCGCAACACCTGGGTGCATTTCCTGGGTGTAAACGCTGCAGAAATGGTGCAGAGGCTCTGGAAGTGCCAGCGAATTGTTTGTCTCTCTCTCTCAGGACCCTCCGACCACCCTGAGCGCCCCCTCTGTGCCTGGCAGGTTTTAGAGGAGCTGTTCCCCTCCTTGCTCCTGGCCTGCTCCTTCCTCCTGCCAGGACCTGCATGCTTTGTCTTCCCCGTTATCGCTGCAGAAACTCAAACATGATATTAGTTTAATTAGAGATCAGCTCCTTTCATGGCATGCAAATGCCCTGTCTGACTAAATCCCCCTTCTGAAGTTGGCAGATGCAAATTAAATCCTGTGCACTGAAGTGTAATTTGGCTCTGAACACTCTTCAAGGCCCTCAGTGATTCAGGGGGCGGAGGGGAATTAGTCTTAAGCTGCATTTGTTGCTTTCTCCTCCCTTAATTTGTTTATCTGAGTGCTACTGAAGCAATGTTGGATGGAGACAAATTGCCAAGTGACACACGAGCGGGAGCCAAGGTTTTGCTGCTGGGTTCTGGAGCTGGAAATAACTGAGGTCCAGTGTACCTGAAATAATGGTGAAAGCTGGGCCATCTGCCACTCCTGCCCCTCCTGTTCCCAGTGTCCAGCAGGCTGGAGTGGCCAGGCTGGCACTCAGGGACAGCAGTGCTGGCCCGGGGCCATTCCAGCCCCGTTCCCAGGGAAAATCTCTCCTTTAGCTGCTGCATTCCCATCCTGGTGGGTGACTCTGGAGTCCCCATCCCCCTGGAGCTGTCCCTGCACTGAACTGGTTCCTCCACACCCGCTCATTCTCAGGGGCTCAGTGAGAGCTGCAATTGCTTTGTGCAGGGTTACAGAGGAGGTTTCACACCCGGGGGCTGCAGGGGACTGTCCCACCAGGAGAGGCTGAGAGAACTGGGATTGCTCAGCCTGGAGCACAGAAAACTTTGGGGTCACCTAATTTTGGGCTTCCTTCAGTACCTGAAGGAGCTACAGGAAAAATGGAGAGGGACTGGGGACAAGGCACGGAGGGACAGGACCCAGGGAATGGCTTCCCAGTGCCAGAGGGCAGGGCTGGATGGGATCTTGGGAAGGAATTGTTCCCTGGGAGGGTGGGGAGGGGCTGGGATGGAATTCCCAGAGCAGCTGTGGCTGCCCCTGGATCCCTGGCAGTGTCCAAGGCCAGGCTGGACATTGGGGCTTGGAGCAGCCTGGGACAGTGGGAGGTGTCCCTGCCATGGCAGGGGGGGGATGGGATGGGATTTAAGGTCTCTTCCACCCCAAACCCTTCTGTGACTGTTTTATTTTGTGATCCTGGCATTGCCACAGAGGTTTTCCCACAGTGCCACTGAACAGGTGCCCCCTGCAGAGTCCCCTTTTCCTTCCCTTCACTGCATTCCTTGGGAGCAGGAGTGTGGGACTGCACAGGCCAACCCCATAACGGGAACGTGCTCCCGCTCCCTCAGCCCCATCCACCCTCTCACTCCATACACTGCGATTTCAGCCAGAAGTGCTTTGAGCCAGCCCCAGCAGATTAATTACAGCCCATAATCAGCATTTCTCTTCACTGCTCTCAGATCACACAGCGATGCAGCCCAAGTAGTTTTGCCTCACGGTGACGTTTCCCAGCTTTTGTTGAGGGGCTCTGTTCGCTGCCCCGCTCTCGCTGCCTCCGATGGTTTATTCTGGATTCAGAGCCTGCTCCTCTCAGCAGCAGCGTCTGATCTCACCGATTGCTCGAGTGCCACGCTCGCACACAGCTCTCAGCCAGCACCTGCAGCTTGGTCTGTTCAGAAGGAGCGATTTCAGAGCCTCCCCTGTGCTGTTTTGTAGAAATGATTTAAATGGGGGGATCTGGAGGTAACAGCACTTCAATCCCTGCTTTGTGCAGAGCAGCTGAGCAAATAAGTGCCTTTCAATTACAGGCTCGTGCAGACACTCCCTGCTTATGTTTTATAACAATGATTTGGGATCAAGAGGTTTGCAGCTAAAGGGATAAACATTTAGCCCAGATAAGCAGATTTGTAGAAATTATTGTTATCCCGAGCTGGTTGGATTCATTAGGTCCCAGGCACGGCCGGCTCTGAAATCCGACGGGGATGAATTTATCCCACCAGAGAGAAATCTGCTCAGGGATGAGTCTGAATCACGGTGTATCCATAACAGCATTTCTTTCTGGTGTTTAACATGGCAAAAATAACCAGGGCAGAGGAACGATTTTCTGCCCCAGTCTCCCTGCCCTCAAGAAAGACACTGGCAGGGAGATTTTTGGGTGCTGCCAGCAGCAGCAAAGAGGGAGGAAGGATTTGGAACAGAAGTGCAGTGAGATCCTGGACAACAGCAGGAAAAGAGATGTAGAGATCCATGGGTGATGCAGATTCCAGAGCACTGGGACTCCCAGGGCATTTGGGAACGGTTTTACCCTTCTGCTGCACCCCACGTTCGCACAGGGACCTCTCTGACCCTACAGAGCTCCTGGGCCTTGTTTGAGATTCTGCCTTTGGAATTCTGACCTGGCAGCTTTTCCTGCTTACAGCTCTTTATCTACTCCTCACTCCTCCTCTCCTCTCTCCCTCCTTTCCTTCCTTCTGTTTTCCCAGTAATTTTTTTGCCTAGAGGAGCATTATTTTGGGAGAAGGGTGGGATTTGCCCTTTGTGGGTGCAGAAAGTCACCTGGAAAACCCTCATCCAGCACTCTGCTGCCATCCTTTAACCAGGATGGGCTGGAGGAGAAGGCCACTGGAGCAGAGCACAGCCAGGGATGGGCAGCAGTGCCTGCACTCATCCCAGGATCAGTGCCAGGAACATGGGCAGATCCATCACAGTTATGGCATGTTCTCCCTGATGGATAATGCCCCAATCAATAACTGAGAAGAGGGGAGAGGAGAAATGCTTTGATTTAAGGTTTGCGCGGGCTTTGTAGAGAAACGGGATTTATTGCAACATAAAAATCCCAAATTTAGCCTCTGCCTTAATGGGAACTGGTGCCTGTGCTAATATGGGCTCATATTTAGTGTGCTCCCCAAGCCAAGGACACCAGATCTGTGTGCCTGCCTGGCCAGGCCGTGCCGGGAATCAGCCAGGGAAGCACAGCCCGCTCCTGACTGGGAATAACCTGATTTTCTTTATTGCGTCATTCATTCACTGGCCTGGAATTTCTGCCCCCAGCTTGTGCAAGGTGAGCCCAGACCTTCAGGGCTCTCATTTAGCAGCTCTTGATGCCAAATTTGGGAAAGTCCAGGTGAAAATGAGCAAGGCCAACAACAGAGTCTGTGACAAAACAGGAGACTTGGCTGGAATTTACTCCCATTCCAGTGGTAAAACCAAACGTATCCACAAAGGAAAGACGCTGAAGGTGGTTCAAACCCAAATATTGTGTCCCTTCATGGGCCACTGACAGATCCTCCACAACCACACAAATCTGCTCATTTTCAGATCTTTCCCAGACAAATCAGCTCATTTTCCCTCCCAGCCAACATCAGACGTTTCAGGAATGGGTTGTTCTGTTGATTATTTCTCTTTAATGAGTCCCATTTCAATTCCAGAGCCTGTTATCCAGAGTTAATCCCTGGCTCCAACCTCCCCAGGCTTGGAAAAAAAATGTTGATCTCAATCTTGGCGCTGAACCTTTGTGTTCAGCCTCCTCAAAATTCAGCTCAGGGTAGACAAAGCTCCACCAGCGTTGCTGAGGTCAGAAATAAATGAGTATTTATTGCAACAATGGCTACATCTCCAGCCTTTCACAGCTCCAAGAGCAAAACACGGGAGTTTTCTGGGAATCCAACCAACCAGATGTCCCCATTGGACACAGCTCTGGTCCCGGCACGAGAGCCCTTTCAGCAATCTCCCTCCTAATTAATTTTCCTCTTATCACAGAAGCCATTTCAGACACTGGGAAGAAAAACCCCTTTTTCTTAGCAGCCTCATGCTGATCCCAGGATCTCAGCCCATCTCATCCAAAGGCTGCTCCCAAAGGAGAATTCACCTAGGACGCCTCTCCTGGGCCATTCCTGATGTTCTCCTGCAGGGACAGAGGTAACAGTGAGGGGTTTTCCCCAGAAAAGCCAGTTCAGAGCAGCGTTTCCCTGGAACAACAAAAGCCAGCAGATAAACAGGAGGAGAGCCCACGTGGAGTCTGGGATAACACACCATCAAAGGATTAGAATTCATCCATTTCTGTGGGAAACAGCGTTAAAATTGCTGAGCCCTAAATGAGTCTGAACGAAAGGGATTTATCTCCTCACTCAGCCCAGGCAGACCCTTTATCAGTGGGGCTGCTTTGCTGGAGATATGTCCCTGCTGAGCCCCTTTTGTTCTCCCAGGGTCTGAAAGAAACTTTCTTGGTGCTGTTGGTGCTGTGGGTGGTGGAGCTGCCCAGGGAGGGTGGGCTGGGGCTGGAGGGTCCCTGCAGAGCCCCTGGAGCTCCTGAAGTGCTGTGGTCCCACACGGAGAGAGCCTGACCCGGAGATGTGGGGCCCCGGCGGGGTGGTACCAATCCCCTGTGTGCTCCTCACTGCACCTGGCTGAGCCCTTCTGCTCCCACGGGGCTTCTACCGGGAGAAAATCATCCCTTAAATCAGGGCTAGCACTAAAACAAACCCTTCTGGTGATTCTGTGACCAGAAACATTAAAGCTGGGAAAGATTTCCAGGATCACCGAGTCCAATCTGTGCCCAATCCCCACCTGGTCCCCAGCCCAGAGCTCTGAGTGCCACATCCAGGAATTCCTTGGGCACCTCCAGGGATGGGGACTCCAAACCTCCCTGGGCAGCCCCTGCCAAGGCCTGAGCTCCCTTTCCATGGGGAAATTCCTGCTGATGTCCACCCTGAGCCTCCCCTGGCCCAGGCTGAGGCCGTTCCCTCTCCTCCTGTCCCTGTTCCCTGGGAGCAGAGCCCGACCCCCCCCAGCTGCCCCCTCCTGTCAGGGAGTTGTGCAGAGCCACAAGGTCCCCCCTGAGCCTCCTCTTCTCCAGGCTGAGCCCCTTTCCCAGCTCCTTCAGCCTCTCCTGGGGCTCCAGCCCCTTCCCCAGCTCCCTCATCCTCTCCTGGGGTGGGTGACGAAGCCCTCACAGAAAGGCCCGGATGAGGTTTATGGGATGCTCAGTGAGTGCAGCTCCTTCCCCCGTGCTTTGGGGCACATCTGTGATTTCACAAGGACAGAGGGATCACCCGGCTCGGGGAATGGGCACCAGCTGCTGGAGTGGGGGAAGAGGAATCCAAACCAACACCTTGCTCTGCCTCCCCTTGAGCAGCTGCGATTTAAACATCGCTCCTGTCACAGCCGCCAGGACAAGACATGGATTGGCTTTTCCAGGGGATCGGAGGGCCCTGGCTGCTCACAAAAGGCTGGACGGAGCTCGGGGACACCCTCAGCTATGGGAGGATTGCACTGGACCACCAGTCCCAGTTCCAGCCAGGGCTGAGGGGTTCAAACCATGCAGGGCTCTGTTTTCCCTGTGCTACAGAAATGCCCTGATTTTCCTCATTTCCCATGGGCACCCCTGGGTTATAATTTGGCCACTCCATTTGTGGCACTTGATGAGTCTTTGTTTTATAACTGGGATTTAAAAATGGCAAAAAACCTCTGAAAACAACAAACCCAACAGGATTTTGCTCAGAGAATTCAAAGACACAAAGCAAATAAACCCCCAAGAATTCAGCCGGTGAAAGGGATCAATCAGGAATAATTACAGCCTAAGGGATGGAAACTTTGGGAAGCAGTGGAGGTGGGAAAGGAGGAGGTTGGAAAGAGTTCTCTGAGCTTAGCATCTGGTCAGATATAAACGCTCTGATATTAATGGGATGAAGTTTTCTCTTTACAGGGGACAAGAATTAATTCCCTCAGTGCCCAACGTGCACATCCATTCCCAGAGCTACACTCTGTCCTGTGAGGGGGTTTAAAATGGGATTTTAGTCAGGTTTTTCCACCTTATTTTAATCTCATGGATGAAGGAGCTCCAAAACTCCACAAATGTGTGTCAATAATTGTGATCTCACTGCGCAGAACTGAGTTACACCATCTTCCCCTGTAATAAACCTTCCCCTCCAGCTCAGCCCTGCAAAGGGCATGGCCGAGCCTCGGGAGCCCTGACCTGTGCTCCCAGCAGGAATGTTCACAAGCTCTTCATTTATTAAGCTCATCCCACAGAAATGCTTCAAATTGAGTTGTGTGCTGGAAATCAGGAGTTCCACTCAGAAACGGGGCCATGGAGGTTGTACCTTCCCTGAATCCTGGAACAAAGCCCGTTTTCTGTGCTGGATTTGAACATGCAGATGTGGCACGTCCCAGTTATTTCTCCAGCTGCAACAGGAAAATACCAGGAGGTGAATTTTTTATTTTTTATTTTTTTAAATTACCTTTTTATTGGCATTTTCATTTTTTTTAAAGATAAACATCATCTGGTTCCCATTACTCAGGCAGCCACACAGGAAATGGTAATCAGTCCTGTTGATATTATTTTCCTCTGGGGGATTCCCAAGGATAATATTTATGCAGGAATTAAGGGATCTGTGCACTCCCCCAGGCTGGGGCACAGGGAACAGGAGCTCGGGGCAGGAGCAGGACAAGGGGCAGGTGGGTGGGACCTGCAGCATGCCAAGGGCAGGGACAGGGCATCACGGGGGCACGGGGAGGCTCTGAGCTGAGTGCCCTGTGCAGGTCAGAAGTGGGATGTGTTTCCAGGAGAGATTCCAGCAGAGTTATCCGTGTGATCCGCTGGAGCTCGCCGTGCTGAGGCCGAGCAGGGGGAGCTGAGCTTTTCCCCTGGTCCCTGGGGCTGCTGCTGCAGGGTGCCAATGCCCTTGCCCAGGAATTCTCCTGGAAGCAGGAGGGACCCCAGGGCTCGGGCTGCGGCTGCTGGGTCCATGAATCGACTTCACGGAAACCTCTGGGCCAAGAGAGCAATCAAACACCGGGGCCGGGCCCACGCTGCCTCTTTGCACTTCCCACCTTCGCAGTCATTTTATCCTTCCTTCCTTCCCATGGCATCAGCTCCCTCCGGCCTGCCCTTGCAGTGACAGCCCTGCTCAGCCTGGAGGAATTAAGATGATTTGTCCCCCTCCACGTCCCTGCCACTGCTTTCCCCATGTTCCTCGCATCCGTTCGCTCCAGCCCAGGGCTCCCTAACTGTGTTCCAATGGAGACAAACTGGTGATTGGAACTCCACCCCGAGCCTGGCCAGGCTGCAGCAGCGCAGGTGTCAGGGCCCCTGGGACTGCAAACTCCATCTTCTTGATGGATTTGATTCGGGGCTCCGTTTGTCACCCCCGTGCTGGGCACAGCCCCCGCCCGCCCCTCCTCCTCCTCCGCTCCCCGGCAATCTCCTCTTTGCTTAAAAATATTCAGTGAGGCCACATCAAAGCGAATATTGTGTTATTGTTGCCAGGGGTGACATTAGATGAGAATTATATGAAACAATAAGGGCGCTGGAGTATAATCCGTTTGACATTTGGAACATGTTCCCAGCGCTCCTCAGAACACTCGCGCAACAGAACCGTCTTCATTTTCAGCACAATATTTGTGTGCGTGAGGAGATTTATCTCCCTTTATTCCTCTGTCTGGTCACTCTCTGCAGGAATTCGGAGGCTGCTGCCCTGTCCAAGCCCCGTTTTTGCTGTTTGTACCCAGAGGAGGAGGGGGCACGGGACTGGGGTCAGCACAGGGCTGGGCCTGCCATGGGCCTGGTGCTTGGCACCCTTAAAATCCCTTTAGACTGGTTTGGGTTGGAAAGGACCTTAAATCCCATCCAATTTCCCCCCTGCCATGAGCAGGGACACCTCCCACTGTCCCAGGCTGCTCCAAGCCCCAATGTCCAGCCTGGCCTTGGGCACTGCCAGGGATCCAGGGGCAGCCACAGCTGCTCTGGGAATTCCATCCCAGCCCCTCCCCGCCCTCCCAGGGAACAATTCCTTCCCAAGATCCCATCCAGCCCTGGGGAAGCCATTCCCCCTTGTCCTGATCTCTATTCTAAACCTGCCTGAGATGTCCCTTGTGCCACCCAGGCCACAGCCACCAAACTCCTCTGAATTTCCGACGACTTCAGTAAAATGTTCAACTTCATGGCCAGAGCACATCCAGGAGGGAGCATTTTGTGATTCCCATCTGCATCCCCATTATCCCATTGGTAAAGGAGTCAGAGCTCCTTCCCACTGTGTGCTGAGCCTGGCTCCTTCCTCAATTCCCCCTTAATTATGGCTCTATCCCAACACACAGAGTGTGACAATTCCAGGGATAAAAGCCTGATAAAAGCCTCCCTCAAACACCCTCCCCAGGCTCATCCCAGGCAGTGACTCAGCTCCCGTGTTCCCGTCTCCACACACACAGGAGCTGCTCCTCCCACAAATCCCCATATCCCAGTCATCTCAGATTCCACAGGATCATCTCCCGTGCCTGCCAGACTCCCCACACACTGCATCCCTCACTCACGTCCGGATGCTCAGCCCTGGCAGCTGAACTGGTTTTCGGTTCAGCCACTGAGCAAATCAGCCCTGAGATCTCCCTGTGCAGCAGCAGATCAGTTTTCACCTGGAAAAGGTGGAATATTGCACCTGGAAGAGGTAAATCCACGACACGGAGCATGGGCCGGAGTGTGCAGAGGGTTTAAAGCACTTGGGGTTAATTTTGGTGGGAGCTGGAGGCTTTTGGTAACCTGGGTTTGAGAGAGAAAAATGTGGGGACTCTGATCAGAGAGGGCAAACTGACATTCCAAGGTTCCAACACCAAAGTCTTCAGCATAACTGCATAAAAATGTGTTTATCCCACATAAGCCCCCTGCTCTGTGTTATTCTCACTTCAGGAATCATTACCTTGCCCTCTGAGCTGCTTGCTGGGAATTATTTCCTACGAGAACTGTGCATCCCTCCTGAAGATCCAGCCTGGGGTTGTTTGAAGTTTCCTGAGGGTTCATGACCTTGTTGGGGTGTCTGAGGTGGTTTGTGGGGCTCACACGAGCACAGGTGAGCCTGGCTGGGCTCTGCTTGACATTCCGGGCTCATTCCTGCTCCAGCCTCAAAGCGAAGCTCAGGGAACAGAAACCTTCCCCAGCTGCCCCTGAACCCAGCGTTTGTCAGAACTCCTGCAGAGTGAGGCCCTGAGAGATCCCTGCGCCGGTGACGTTCCCATCCTGCCAGGCAGCGATGGTGCTGCAGCTTCCCAGGATGGGAAAAGGGGGTTTGGTCCTTCAGGATGGGCTTTAATTTGCGTCAGAAGCTGTGGATGAAGAGCAGGAGTTTGGGAATTGTGTCCCTGGCTCTCCTGGCCCAGCAGCTCCGGCTGCTCTGCTCCCTTTGGCCGGCTCTGGGCAACAGCCACAGCCCCAGGATAAACCCAGCCTGACTGAGAGAGCCCCTGCTCATGTGGCAAAAGGGAGGTAAAGAAGAAAAAGGCAAAATAAAAAATCCTTTGGGACAAAAGATCAACAATTCGTGCCTGGGGAAGCACCCAGGGTAACTGGAGGATTGCAACATTTCCTCCCAGTTTGGAGATGTGTGGATGTGGCTCCTTCCCTGCCAACAGCCCCAGAACAACAAATCAGAGCTGCTCCAGGGGAGAGGGGTTGGAAGGGACCTTAAAGATCAGCTCAGCTCAGCTGATGTTAAATCCCACCCCTGCCATGGCAGGGACACCTCCCACTGTCCCAGGCTGCTCCAAGCCCCAATGTCCAGCCTGGCCTTGGGCACTGCCAGGGATCCAGGGGCAGCCACAGCTGCTCTGGGAATTCCATCCCAGCCCCTCCCCACCCTCCCAGGGAACAATTCCTTCCCAAGATCCCATCCAGCCCTGCCCTCTGGCACTGGGAAGCCATTCCCTGGGTCCTGTCCCTCCGTGCCTTGTCCCCAGTCCCTCTCCAGCTCTCCTGGAGCCCCTTGAGGCCCTGGAAGGGCTCGGAGCTCTCCCTGGAGCCTTCTCCTGTCCAGGTGAACAATGAGTGAAAGATTTTCCCATTAAAAAGTGCCTGTGGAGCTCCTGGCATTTCTGGGAAGGCTCTGGGAGCACAGGACAGGGCAGAGCTCCTGCCCAAGGTCGGAGCAGCAGGAGCAGCTCCCAGCCCTGGCAGCCCCCCCAGTCCTGGGGCTGGAACCTCTGTCCTGTCCTTTTCACTGAGGATGGAGATAATTAAATTTTGCACCGTGGTTACACCTCGGTAAATATTGTCTATAAAAATCAATTGGCATTTACTGTACTTAAGGTATAATAACAATTCTTATAAATCTAAATTATCCCAATAAATCTAAATTAAATGCCTAGGTTTAAATGTATTTAGGACATTTAATTAATAAAGTGTTACCAAATAACCATTACTAATCTGTTTACTTCAAGCCTGATTTCCATTTCCAAAGGATTTATTTCTCAGCAGTGTGTGTGGGAGGGTGAAAGGATGTGAAAGAGTTTTAAACAGCTACTGCAGGTACCAGGAATATTGGGAAATTGCCCGGGAAATTCCGTCATCTTTTCCCCCATGGAGAAATGCTGATGTGCTGGAGCCAGAAGTTCTCAAAGGAAAAAGTCCATTTTGATTTATCTGGAATTTGAAGTGTTCAGAAAGTTCTGAAGTCTGAAACTTCCTCTTGCAGCGTTCTCTGAACTCAAAGCTCTGCTTTGCTGTTTAAGCTGATTTTCCAATTAAAAATTTAATTGAACTTATAAAGACAGAAAACAATTAGGGATGAAAAGGTCAAAATCCACAAGAATTGATCTTAATAAAGCCACAGATTAGGCACAAACTCTTCATGGATTATCCACCCACCGGTGAAAACCAGGGATTTTCACTCCTTTTTCCTTGGAACTCCTCTTGGAAAGGCCCTTCCCCGAGCTCTGAAGCCAGAGAGGCTCCTGAGGTCCATCGGGAGCCTGGGACAGGCGAGGCCTTGAGGTGACCCCAGCCCAGCTGGGCCCAGCTGCTTTCTGCTGGAAAACCCCAAATTCCCTCAGTCCGGGAAACCTCGGGAGCCAGAGCTGATCCCTCCCCTCCAGCTCGAGGTTCCTTCCCCGACTGCCAATTCCCTGATCACAACACTGGGATGTTTCCTCTGGAACTGGGATTTTATTGCTCAGCATCTTCCTCAGTATTTGCACAGCAAAGACTCCACAACCTCCCCCAAACAAAGCAAATCTTTCTTCTGGGCTGGAACCGTTTTTATTCCGGTTTTATTTTAATTTTTTTTTGCTAAAAACCTGCAGAAAAAACAATTCTTATCAAGCCAACCCCCAAATACTTTTGCAGTTTTCCAGCCAGCTCTGCTGCCGAGTCCCAGCCCCGTTAACCCCTGGATTATTCCTCCCTCCCCCATAATTGACATCACTGGGCTGAGCTCATGCAAAGCCAGAGGATCAAACCCAGCCTGGTGCAGTTCTATGGTACCAAACCCACACCTACCCCAGCGATTAATTTAGCTAAAAACACATCATTATAGGCAATAAAAATGATTTCTGCTGCTGCTGGAAAGTGCCTGGGACTGTTCCCTGTGTGCCATCAGCACCTGGCACAGCCTGGCCAGGCACAGTCAGATGGAATTGAATTATTCATTTTAAATGTTTGCTGCCCCATAGGATGGGAGGGGAGGATCCCACCCAGCTGTGTGGGGAGGTTTCAGGGCCAGAGGGGGCTGGAGGTGCCCAGCCTTGGGGGGTTGGACTGAGGAGCCCAAGCACAGGAAATTCACGGCTTTGTGCAGGGACTGAAGCCAGGTTTGTGTGCAAAACAGCTCAGAGGGGAAGGTTAAAATCAGGAATTTCCTGTGAGGAAAGGCTGGGAGAGCTGGGGGTGCTCACCTGGAGAGGAGAAGGCTCCAGGGAGAGCTCCGAGCCCTTCCAGGGCCTCAAGGGGCTCCAGGAGATCTGGAGAGGGACTGGGGACAAGGCACGGAGGGACAGGACCCAGGGAATGGCTTCCCAGTGCCAGAGGGCAGGGCTGGATGGGATCTTGGGAAGGAATTGTTCCCTGGGAGGGTGGGGAGGGGCTGGGATGGAATTCCCAGAGCAGCTGTGGCTGCCCCTGGATCCCTGGCAGTGCCCAAGGGGACATTGGGGCTTGGAGCAGCCTGGGACAGTGGGAGGTGTCCCTGCCATGGCACGGGTGGCACTGGATGGGATTTAAGGTCCTTCCAACCCAAACCATTCCATGATTCTCTGGTTCACCTGCAATTATAGAAGAGCACTTTAATTAGCGAATCCCTCGTCCAGGCTGGTTCCCACTCCCAGTGCAGGCAGGGACTCATCCCAGGGACTCATCCCAGGGACTCATCCCAGGCTCACTCCGGGTTCCTGCCAGCAGAGCTGAGCTCAGGGTGCAGCACGTCCACCCCAAAGGGCCTCTGAGCCTCTGTCCAGTCACTGGAGAGAGCAGAGCACAGAAAACCCCTTCCAGGGAGAGGAGGTATTTCAGAGCCTGTCTGTCTCCTTCCGCTCGATTCAGACTGAGTTTGGCAGATGGAAACAAGGTCAGTCCTAAAGAGGCTGAGAAAATCTTCCTCAAAGGGAGCCCAGCGCATCCGCCAAACAATTGCTCAGCCCTGGGAGTGACATTTGGCTTCATCTGTCTAACAAGGCTGATGGGCTCTCCGTGCCTCTTCTGATTGGGTTAATTTATTTGTTTTCATGCTAAGTTTTATTGTTTATTGATTTCCCGAGTCACCCTGAGCCCGTGTCAGCTTTTATCTGCTCCCAGTAATGGAAATCGTTCTGCGGAAGATGCACCGTGTAAAACCTTCCTGCAGCCAGCCCGGAGCCCACAAACACCGTTAATTACCGTGATTACCACCCTTGGAGGTGACAAATCCAGGCCTCTTGTCCCTGCACTGCTCCACACAACTCCCGGTTCCCACATTCCGTGTGCTCCAGACTCCCGAGAGCACAAATCCCCACGAGGACAGACGTGAGCAGCATCCCATTTGTCACTTCCCCAGTGGCCGGGGCTCTGGATTCCCCCAGCAATCCCTCCAGGCAGCCCGAGGGACCGTGACAAACTCCTCATGCTGTGATCCTCATGTTCAGATTGCCCCAAGATGCTTTTTTAACGATTTCCAGAGATTTCAACCCGATTTGGGTCAGAAAAAGAGGAGTAACAGCAAATCTCAGCAGGGTGACAGTGACAGGGGCCTGTCTGGGCTGCTCTGTGTCACCCTGTGTGTGCTTCCGTGTGGGATGTGGTGACTGGCAAATGAGAAATTGCTCTTAATTACTCAAAATTCCTCTTAATTGTTATAAATGAAATTGGTGTTTTGAGAGTTGATGATGTTGTGGGATGTTTTGTGGGCTAGTTATTGTTGAATTGTATAGTTGTTGGTTGTAATATTAAAATATGATCACTAGGTGGGGCGATAAATGGGTAGAGTGGATGGAGGTTTATAGAAAGTCCTAGAAAGATGATATAAGAGAGAAAGAAGGAACCAATCACTCGACGCCCCTCTGAAGGACAGGATTGGAGCCCAATGAGACCCCTGGATAGGAGCCATCAGAGGGAGGATTTGAGAAGGACCAATCCCGGACTGACGAGGGGTATAAGGACTGTCCCAAGACCCTGCTCAGGGTTCTCCTGAGGAGCTTGCATCCGAGGGAGCACCCAGAGTGCTTGCATTCTGTTCCTTTGTTACTTCTGGCTTGTCGAGTGGAGCCTGGGCTACTGCCGGGTTCCCGCTCCTAACTGCTTCCTTTCTTTTAATAAACGAGTTGATTTTGCCCTTTTTCCTAAAAATCACAGCCTCGATAATTACATTAATTACTCAAAATTGCTCTTAATTACTCAATCCTGCTCCTGGAGGAACCCCTGGGCTCCTCCTGCAGAGGCTGGAGCCGCCCGGCCCGGGCTGCAGGGGATGTGCGGGCGCTGAACAGCGCGGAAATCCCGGGAGCAGGGGGCAGCACAGCGGGAAGCGCCCTCAAGCCGCACCGGGGGGCTCGGGGGGATATCACGGGAAATGTCTTACTGGGAAAGAGGTGGAGTCCGCAGCCCTGGAGGGGAGCAGTTCCCGGTTCAGCCAGGAATAACCCAGCTGCAGTGTCCCAGCAGCGCCGGGCAGCGAGGGGAGCTCTGCCCACAGGGGAGGGACACAGAGGGCTCCTTCAGCAGGGGCAGGGGGAAGGGGGCAGGATCCTCCATCCCCTGAGGCGGGTGGGATGGAGAGGGAGGCACGCGGTGCTCGGCTGGGATTTCACTGCGCCTCCGGAGCGGTGGGACACGGGAGGGCTCTCCATGGGCTCCTGAGGGGAGTGGGGGAAAAGGCACGGGAAAAAGGGCCTGGCTGGGAATGGGGCCGGGGCAAACCCTGTCAGGAAGGTGAGGGGTGCTTGGGGAGGGGAGACCCTCCAGCCACAGCCCAGTTTGGGGTTCCTGACCTTCCTGAAGCCTCCCCACCCCCAGGCAGCTCCCTCTGCCCGCAGGCTGCGCCCCCGGCCCCAAGGGTGCCCAGGTCACTTCTGGCTGCCCTGGTGGGACCTGACCCCGGCACTTGGCCCAGCAGGGACCGATGCACACCCTGAGAGCAGCTCTGCCTCGTTCCTGCTTCATCCCTTCCTACCTCATCCCTTCCTGCCCCATCCCCTCACAGCTCCCAGCAGGGACGGGCAGCTCTGGCTGGCTGGGTTTATGGTATTTCCATCAGAACTGAGCCTGATTTTCACCAGCACCGAGATCCCTTCCCAGCACAGAGGGTATGGGAAAGGCAGAAATAATTCACATCTGTCTTGAGCTCCTTCCTGCTGGCA
Organism: Falcunculus frontatus; assembly: GCA_013398115.1. Lineage (NCBI taxonomy): Eukaryota > Metazoa > Chordata > Aves > Passeriformes > Falcunculus > Falcunculus frontatus. The sequence continues at coordinate 10,331 of VZRV01001678.1, read as the reverse complement.
GAGGGATGTAGGAGAGCTCCCACCTAATGCCCAGGAAGCCCTTCCTTCCCCCGCAGCTCGCCCGGCCTGCGCAGTGACGCCGGAATCGCTGATGAGCTGACAGCCAACACTTAAACGCTCCGAGCCTTTATTATTTATTTCTTGGGCAGAGAATCACCACTCTGGGTTATTTTTATTTTACAGATCCAGCTTCTGAAACTGCTTAAAAAGCTTTTGATCAAAGCTTACAGTGGTGCTGACAGAACACCGAGGGTTTGCGCTGGGGAGAGCCATCATTAATTATCAGACTCTGAGCAGCACGGATAGCGCAGACATTTGATTTTGATTTAATGTCTAAATAAGCTCACTTACAATGGCAAAGAGCTTCCTGTTTAATTGAAAAGCACTAAGTTTTCCGTCTCCCCTTCTTCTTTTCCATTCTGGCCACGATCCAGGTGTAGAAATAGAAAGAAACATGAACAGAATGCAGAAAGTTGGTGTGCAAATGCATCAGAGGCACGGGAGCCTGCTGAGCCGTGTGCCAGCACCGCTGCTGCCTGCTCGGGGCCAGCCCTGCCCTTCCCGGCTGTCCTTGTCCTTCAGCTCCCCTCCCACCCAGCCCAGTGCCCGCCCAGCCACCCCTGCTCTGTCTGTGCCACCCTTCCATCCCCTCCATGAGCTCACAGCACCAGGGCTTCACCACCCTCCCCAAACGAGATTTTCACCCTGGAAAGGCCTTCCCCTAAAGGCAGCCGAGCTGCTCTCTGGGAAACAGGGATATCGCTGTGCCAGGAGGGGGGACACACCCTGGGAGTGCCCCTGGCTGGCACCGGGGCTGCTGGGGCTCTGCAGCCCCGCAGATGCACCGCGGGTGTTCCAGTGCTGCAAACACCCGACACTGCCAAGGGCACTGCGAGGGTGACACAGGAGGCTGGGCCAGCATGGCACCGTGTGCCAGCCCGGCCACTGCCCCTGAGCCAGCATGGCACTGTGTGCCAGCCCTGCCACTGCCCCTGGGCCAGCATGGCACCGTGTGCCAGCCCGGCCACTGCCCCTGAGCCAGCGTGGCACTGCCACTGCCCCTGAGCCAGCGTGGCACCGTGTGCCAGCCCTGCCACTGCCCCTGAGCCAG
>VZRV01001675.1:446893-560864 GCA_013398115.1 Falcunculus frontatus | reverse complement strand
CCCATCGCGCGCACACACGCTCCACTCCTGTCTCGCAGATAGCTTTATTTCGCTTGATTCCCTCTGGAGCCACTGTTAGTCACGGACACGCAAGGAGGTTTGAAGGCGCCTTGGAGAAATCCTATTAGATGTGGAGAAAGTAAAGCTTTCGGGACAATAAAAAAAAAACCCAAGCCAAACCCGCGACAGTTTTATTTTTCACGCCGTAATAGCGAGGAAAAAGCATCGCGGTCCTAATCAGATCAATATAGAGACACACAAATCTTTGCAAAGGTTTAGCAGTTTACAGTGGGTTCCAGACCTTTGACATACATTGCGGATTAATTGGGCACTGTCAAGAGGGGGGAAGAGGAGGTGGGATTCCAGTTAATTAGTCGAGAAATGAATAAAACTAAACATTATCGGAATTGTCTGCGGGTCCCGGTTTGTTAGTGGGGATTTGGGGATCAGCTTTTGTGTGCCGTAAATTGGATCTGAGTAGCGTGGTGCTGTCTTACACTGTCGTTTTGTGAACTGGCGACAGCTCGAGTCCATGGGAAAACTTAAAGGGAACCTGGGGCCGGTCACGGAGCCTCATTATCTCATGTCGGATACCATCTTTCGGGGAGAGCGTTTAATCAACAGTGGCACACAATCCTCCCCTCGCAACCTGGGCAAACCGCACCACCTTCCCTTCCCTCCGCCCTGCAAACGGCCCGAGAGAAAAAAAATAAGAACCCCCCTTTGCCGAGTGGGCAAAGCCGTCCCACGAGCTGGGAGGCGGTGGCAGAGATCCCGCAGCCGCGGCTGCCCGCGGCGAGTCCCCAGCCGGGCACGTGGGGCTTCGCCCGTCCCTGAGCTTGAAGGGCTGGGTCTCCCGCGGTGCTTCGGGTTCTGCTTTCCCCCACAGAGCCGGGGAAGAGCCGGGCCCGTGTCCGGAGGGAGTTTGCCCCGCGGCGCTGGACGGGGCGGTCCCCGCTGCCCACCCGCGGGACCGCCTGGCCGCCGCTCCCCGCCCGCCCCGCCGACAGCCCGGCTCTGCCGGCTGGTTCTCCCTCTTCCCAGCCTGCTTTCCTCGAGAAAGTCACGGCTTGGCACCCGCCGGTTCTCCGGGCCGCCCCGCCGGGCAGGCGGCGGAGCCCGGCGGCCCCAGGCCAGCGCAGCCCTGCCAGGGTGTCCCCCGGCTGAGTAAGGGAGTTTCCCTTCGTTTTCAGCAAGGTGAATTCCCACCGCTCCTCCCTCCGGCTGCCCCGAAGGGTCCGGCCGGCTGGAAGAGGGGAGACCGGGAAAGAGATGGGAACGAGCGAGGGATCCGGCAGCACCTTCCCTCCAGCCTCAGGAGAGGAGTCCTCACGGGAGGGAAACCTTCAGCAGTGAAGGCGAATGTTACTCCCCGCTGTGCCGATGCCCCGACACGGGGGCTGCGGGGCGGGGGAGCCGCACGCCGAGGTCCCCCGGTTCTGGCCGGGACCAGCGCGGAGCCAGGATGGAGCGAGGGGAGCAGAGAGGGGGAGCCCTCAGCCCACGGGAACTCTCAGCTGGGTGTGGGTGTCCCCCCTGAGCCGCTTTGCGGGCTCCCAGGTGGGGAAAGGACCCCTGTGAGGGCTGACGAGTCTCTGGAGAGATCTCTGGGGGATCGCTCCGTGTAACCGAGCGGGACGGGGCCGGGAGGACGAGGCTGTGGCAGATCGGGAGGAACCCGGGTCCAGATCCCCCAGCACCCGGCGTGGGGCTGGGAGAGCCCGAGGGACAGACAGACGGACCTTACCGAACGGTAAAATCCGCTGCACCCTGCTGCTCGTAGTTAGGGAGATCCCTGTCCTGCGGGTACCCTAACCCTAACCCCTCCTCCGGGGCAAAGCAAGGACGGGCCCCGGGGACGCGAGCTGCCCGCCGGGGACCGGCGCTGCTACCGCGCTCCCGGCCACCTCCCGGGCCTCCGGGGCCACCGGTGCGAGTCCCCGACGTCCCCTCATCCCGGGAGGGAGCTTGGCAGAAGGGAGGTCGCAGGTCCCCGAGAGCTGCGAGGGCATCCCTCCCGGCGTAGGAACCTCTCCCGAGGTGGAGGAAGGCGAAAACCGCTGGGTTTTGGGGGGAGGCGGGTTTGGAAAAGGAGCGCATCCCGGTCCGTGCCCGGGAGGTGCCTTCACTTCCCGCGCGGGGCGGCGCGGAGCCAGCGGCGGTCGCCGCGGGGCCGGTGACAGCCCAGCAGAGCCCGGAGCATCCCCGCGGCCGGGCAGCAGCCTCTGCCCCGGCCTCCTCCGGGCCAGTAATTGGGTGTGCTTAAAATCAACCCGGCTAACGAGCCTGTTGTCCTCCTCACCCCACCCCCGCGTGTGAAACATTGTCATTAGGCGTCTAATATCTCCATCGCTTCCAGGGGGGAATGGGAAGAGGCTGCTCGAAAAAAACCACAGACAAAAGAAAGTGTGTGAACTCCCAGCGCCCGTATGCACAGCACAATGCAAAGCGGGTTAATATCAGTTAGCAGTTCTGCAGTGACCTGTAAAGTTGCCTCTCTGGAAAGATTCTTGATGTATTACTTAACATGGCTACACAGTTATCTGTCTCGGCATTAATGCGTCCATTAAATCACTGTTGAGTAGCATCAACCTACTCCCGAGTCTTTCCGTCCCCTGGGAATATGGTTTCTAAACAGGATCAAACATGTGATGCTGACAAGTCATGAGATAAGTTATAATTAATTAGAGTTTGCTACATCCACAGAATGGGTACTTGGGGGAGTGGGGATGGACCGGGCCATTAAGGATTTCAGCCAGGAGGGAGGATCTATAATATCGAATTGGAAAACAAGAAGAAGTAATAATCAAAGGTGGCCGAAGAAAACTGCAAACCTTTGGCTTTCAGAACTCGGTCAAGATTAAAGTTGTTCTTGATGGGAAACACACCAGCCACTCCTTAATGAAAACCATAATGATGCTGCGGATGGCTCCTTAAACAGGGAGAGGAATCCTCGCTCCAGGTCCGAGGACAAAAATCAGCGGCACAATTCGCAAGGGGAAGAAGAGGAGGAGAGGAAGGATTTGGGAGAAGGGAGCCGCCTCGCCTGGCTGAGCAGCGGAGCCGCAGCCAGAGGTCACGTCTCCACCCGACACACACTTCGGGGTCGTTTCGCAGATGTTCCCCCGGTTCAGAGAGGCCCGAAGCATCCCCCTGCCTGCCCCAGAGCGCCCTGGAAGCTGCCGAAACCCCTCTTCTCCTGGCAGACAAATGGCCCCTCTTGCCCTGGGCTGGGGCCAGCCTCCAGCCCTCCTCCTGCCCGCTCTCTGCTGGAATGACAGTTAAAAATCAGACTGCAAACAAGTGGATTTTGGTCTGAGCTGTAATAGCCCTTATTTGCTTTGCTTTAACAAACAGCTGGAGGGGGGGATTTACTTTCAGGCTGGCCGTAAAAGCTCCACGCGGGAGGGGAAAGGCAGGGGACGGAGATTAACCGGCAGCATGGGGTGTCTTTTCATGCCCTCTGCGAGTCAAAGCAATGGCTGCGTTTATTTGCTTGCTCTCTGCAACAAATGTGAGCCCTTCAGGTGAGAAGATGCTGGAAGGGTGGAACGACAGGACAGATTTACACCTGTCCTTACAGCCTTCTCTGACAACCCCTATAGCCTACAGAAATGACCAGTGGTGCCGCGGAGTCTGGGGAAGTCAGCAGGTTCACTCGGCTTTTTTGTTGCTTTTTCACTCTGTCCTCCCCCACCGCTGCCCCTCCTGCTTCCTTCTCCCTTTCCCTTGTTTTCTCATGGCACGACACGAAGCATAGAGAGACGGACCCGACTGATAGGCTCCCCCAGCCACCCTCTGCCCCAGGAATATCACAGCCGACCCCGGGGAGCCCCTTCTCAGCACCTCCTTGGTCGCACAGGACACCCAAGGTCTGTGTTTACCACACTCCAGCCTCCTGCTCTAACCTCCTCCAATTCTCAGCTGCCCCCTCCTAGACAAGAAGGCAGAGAGGAGATAACCCCCCTTATGCCCTGTCTCCCCCCAAACATCCCGCCTCGATGACAGAGGCTGTCCAGATGCCTCTGGAATCTGGCTGGACCCAGCTGCCATCTTCATCTGTGGAGAGGACAAAAGCTGCACTCCCCCTCTCCCACCCCAAGGGCCTGTTGCCACCTCCGAGTGCCTGCTGAAAGCCCTCCTCAAAGCCAGCTCTCGAGTGTGGCGTCTGGTGGAGCCAGGACCACTCAGCCCCGCATTCAGCACGCCTGGAAGGCTGCAGCCATTCCAGCTGAGGGCATGGGGGTGTTGCTGAGGGTCCTCTGGAGAGGACTGGAATACATTTCAGTAGCCCCCAGCCAAAAGCATCTTGTGAGCAAAGCAGCACAGCCCAACATCTCATCACTCAACCTCATCAAACAGCGCTGAACAGGACCTTGGGAGGCTCTGCTCCAGCATGGGTGCCTGAAGTTGCAGTCAAAGAGCCAAATATGAAGTTCCACGACAGGGCAGCACATAACTGAGGTCTCCTGATGGATCCCACATGACCACCACGTTCCCAGGACAGAGCTCCGGGCAGCAGAGTACTCAGGCACAGGTGTGGGACATCAGGCAGAGAAGAAACAACAGCTCCTAAGCTGCTCTAAGCGTTTTCACCTGAAGTTTGTTGAGTGCCACATTCTGCTGGAGATCTCCAGCTGGATTCCTCCTCCTGCAACAGGCAAGGGAGCCAAAGACATCAGTTCTTACAAAAAACCCCCAGAGGTTTCTCATCTCCCTGTTAGGCTCATTGCAGCAATGATTTCCCAATTACACGGAGTCAAACAGTTTCAGCAGAAAAGACTGGGAATGCCTCACAGGAGGATTCTTGCCTGCTCCAGGCTAGGAAAGAGTAGAGAACCTGCCCCAAATGAGGCAAGTGTGGGCATTTGCAAACAGGTCCCTCTGCTCATGGCGACAGCCCTAAGCCCTGGAATGGGGTTATAGCCAGAGGCAAGCACTCGAGATTCCTCCAAAATCTTTGGGAACATCTGAGGGTTCGGCACTTCTGAAAATCTCTTGAGGCTTCTTCAGATGCCTGGAGAGAGATTTCACAGCTCGTCTACTCTTAATAGCTGCGTTTTCAGTCTGTGGCCAGAAAAATAGGCTGTGCAACTTCAGTGTACCTTCCTCATGATAATTAGGATTAATAAGTCACCATTTCACCTATGATACACAGCACTGCTACGCTGTAGTAATGAGATAACATCGTTTGTGGTAACACTCACCCCAGCGAGGATGAACAGGGATATCACAAAGGGGTAACGGGGGACAGAGAGAGGAGTTAAACCTTTCATAGCCTGGAAGGAGCAGGGATGCCTCTCCCTACTGCCTTCCCTTCCGGAGGCTGAGGCTTTCTGGGATGATTCTGCCAGCGAAGCCATCGCAGGAAGCGATGAGGCCAAGAACGCCCTTTGGGAACTTAAAAGACAAGGTTTGTGTTTTCTCCTGCAATGTGAGTATGCAGATGAATTTGCATATGACTGCTCTGTGGAGTAAATGCCTTTCAGGGAAGAGACAAAGTTGCTCTTCGGGATTGGCTGGGGGAAGAGGATGGAATATAAGAGTATTTTGGATCACCTTTTTCCAGCCACTCTGGAGCTGATGGGGTGCATTTCAAGGGAGGCATCGACCAGATGCATGACCATGAAGAGTTAATCTCTCCATGGAGGTACTTCCTCAGCCCATGCCACCCAGAATTCCAGACACAGGGTGCATTACGTGTATTTGGGGATCTCCTGTCAACCACAAAGTCAAGGTCTCCTCCTCATTCTTTAAATGACCTGGATCCTGCCTCTCCGAAAAAGCCACTTCCCCTCTGGTGTGCTGGGATCCCTGGAGCTGCTGGAGTTTGTACCAGGGGGAGGTTGTGGAGGGGGAGTGCTGACAGCTGGCTTTGCTCGGTGAGAGGCCCTTGGCAGCACAACCACTTCTCACCTCCCTTTACCAAAGCCTGGCTGTGGCACCCTTCTGGTGAAGATCCACTCCTTGTCCATCAAGGATTTCCCAGATGGGAATGCTGCTGCCCTGTCAGGTCCCAAACACACTGGATTTCCTTCCCAGGGCACATACAGCACATCCAGGGCACCCCAGGAGTGCTGGGGTTGCTGCTCCTCACCGAGACACAGCTGATCTGCATATATTCATCAACCACATCTGGGAAGACTGGATATGTTAAGCCCAGGCATAACTTCCAGGCATGGAAAAGGGTGTGCTCAGAAACCCCAGACGTTTTCTAAGCCTACTCAAGACCTGCCATGATCAGATGGTTTGTCCAGCCAAAGAAGTCCTGAAGATGGAGCACATGGCTGGGAAACATCAGATTTGGGGGGAGTTAAGGACATTCAGAAGACACTTCCAAACGTGCAGTTTTTCTTGCATGACACACAGGGTCACTCTTGTCAACAAATATCCCATTTTAATATTTCATTAAACTTTCATGGTGTACTCTGAGTCCATGATATAGGCACAGTCAACAAACGCAAAAATCAATTAATCAGTCCTTAAGCGAATACCCAGTGAGAGAGAGAAAGGCTCCCATTAATTTCTCCAGACTTCAGGTCAAGCCCTAAATGTATAAGGATCAAAAGACCTGGAGATTAGCATTGAGCCAAGTCATCAGCAGTGGGATTTCCAAAGGCCACGCTCAGCCCCTTGCAAGTAGATGGGCAAAACCACATTGACCCAAGATTTTTTAGTTCTTTTTTTTTTTGTGCAGTGAGGCAACTTTTGATTTTATTTTTTATTTAAGAAAGGAAATGGTCAAAGAAGTTGTTTGCACTTTTCACCACAAGTGAGAGTTCTCCTCCACACACACACATCACTCCAAAGTTCCTGAGAAGGTGAGTGACAGCCAAATTGCCTCGCACTCTTTGCTCATCTCCCTGCCAGGTTTGTGCTGAGAACAGGTGGCTTTTGCACCTAGCACATATTTGTGCTGGCTGAGTGTTAGCAGTGAAATCAAATCCTTTCCTCTGACCCAGGAATTTTGATGGCAGAGGGAAGGGTGTCTTGTTTGAGGGGGCGTGGCACTTCTTTCCACAGGAACATTTATCATTTCTCTGCTGAAAAAGAGACCAATAACCCATACCCCTTGCCTGTTATTACCCTGTGAATTCAAAAGTGTCTCATTTTTAATGGGCCCTTAGCAATAGCGCCGGCACCTCATCATTTATCGTCTTGTGCTGACAACTTCCTTGATGCAGAAAGCTCCTGAATGGCACCTCTGAAAGAGGTGTCAGCAGAATGACCCGTGAGGGGTCTTGTACCTTTTCCTGTAGCCAAGCAAAGACCCAAGGTGTCTTTGAACTGGAATATCAGTCACAATATCAGAACTCCCCATGTTCTCCTCTCCAGCCCAGTGCCAGGCAGAGCACAGGGGAGGAAAATCAACCTCCGAGGGCTGCATCTCCCTCTTCAGTAAGGGCAAGAGGGATAGGGTAGAGCAGTGCAGTCAGGAGAGCCCTGCTCCCACCTCCTTCCCAAACCCAACGACCACATCGGAGCCAGCACAGCTTGGAGATACCCCTGCGCAGGGCAGGACTGGCCCAAACTGCTTCTCCTCCCTCACAAAGCAAAGCAGAAACTGAGGGGTGAGTCACAGCTTTGACCTACAATCTGAAGCCTGCTTTTTTTCCCAGGGCTTCAAGGAAATCTCATGTTAAAATCCATAACCGAGTCCTAAGGGAGACACGCAAAACATCCTCTGACACAGCTGATCTCCTTTCTCTCTCTCTCTCTCTCTCTTCGAGAAGATGTTTTTCAAGGAAAGAAGCCAAAAACTGAGCTTAGGGAAATGAGCAGAGCTTGGCTTGGTTGATGGGGCTGAGCTGACTTTGGCCAGGCGGTGCTGCCTCCCAACCTGCTCCTATGCAAATCCCACCAGCACCAGCAGCAGCCTCACCCTGGCAAAGGGTGCTCTTCCCTCCTGGTTTGTGTGAATACAGCCTTGCAACAAATCCATTTGCAATGGCCTCAAATGACAATGGCTGATTTTGACTCTGGCAACAGCAAATCTTCCATTTTCCCCTCAGAGGGTTTGGCAGAGCCAGGCTGATTTTCTTCTCCAAACCTTGCCTGGCAAAGGTTTTCCTATCTCATAGCCTCATGCAAGCACAACACTCTGTAATTACCAAGTCCAGAGCCTTTCATTCAAGTGCCTTCAAGGACTTTGAAGAATTTTGACTTGGGGCCCCCTGGGGCGAAAGCCCAAGGATTACTTTGCCCAATTTACTTATGAGTAAACTGAGGCACGGCAGAGGGAAACCTGTAATTTTCACGAGTCTGTTCAATCAGGATTCCTCGTTTTCCCCACTCCAAAATGCCCTAAAGGCTTCAGTATCCAGGGCTGCTGAGCAGCCAATTATTTGGCGGAAGGATTTTGCAGCGCTCCAGAAAGCCAACTCCATCCTCCTTCCAAACCACCCACTCGGAAAAAATCAGGGCATCCAAAACTGGTGGTTTGTGACACTCAGCTGATAATAGGGTATGCTGTTAATGAGCCCCGAATCCCAACCTCTCTGCACTTCCATTGATGAGATATCCAGAGGGGAAAATAGGAAAGCAGGTAACAGCTTCCCCCCCTTCTGCCCCAGAGCTCAGTGTGCGGGCAAAATGTGGGAGGAAGGGAGGAATTTCCAACCAGCCCCACAGGAGGCTCAGGGCTGCTGCTTGCCAGGAGACACCTCTGTCACAAGCAGCACGTAGGGCCATGAGCACCAGAACCCCACGAGCATGGCCTGGCTGCCAGCACCCACGGCTCATTTCCCATTTTAATGAAATCACATTGAGGCTCAGGCAGGAATTCATCCCTGCTCCGTCCCCAGGGGCTGTGCACAAGGGATGGACTCTGTCGAGCGGTTTCTCCAGCGTCCAGTAACTCATGGACACCAGGGATGGGTTTAGCACCTGCTGTGGGCACCAAGCAGCTGCTCCCAGTGTGGATCCTCTGCCCAGTAACGAGAGCTTGCTCTAACACCCCCTGCTTCAGTGGGGATCACTAATGATCTCCTTCTCTATCCCACTGCTGACCATTCCCACAAAAGTTTTAGGAAACTCTCACCCTTTTTTTCAACTTTGACTGAAACCATCATTCAAAAGGTACTTGGGAAAGGGGATGGAGGGGAAGGGCAAAGCCACTTCAACCTCCTTTTCCTAGCAACCATCTGAAGAAAAAGGAATAATTATGTATTACCCACATGCAGCCAGAGAATAAGTTACAGGAAAGAATCCATCAAAGGGGGAAAGGAGACTCAGATATTCAAGGAAAAGATTTCCAAGTTGACTTATGATTTTTCCTCCAGGATCTCATTGCAACAGGCACTATGCAAACACTCAGTGAGAGACAATTTCCTGCACTAGATATATTAAAATCTAAGCTGCAGAGACAGAAAGAGTGTAGGAGGGAAAATGGGAGGGTTGAGGAGAACTGAACTGACTCACCCTGGGTTACTTATCTGGTCAAGAATAGAGGCAGGCAGGAATAATCCAAGGCTCCAGAGTGCCAGTCCAACACTGTCCTTCAGACAAGGCTGCTCCTACCTACCCCTTTGATCTGCTCATACCAGCAGGGAGCAAGGGCCACCTCCTATCAAAATGAGAAGCCAGGCCACAGCCAAAGAGCAGCAAATGGAGAAACAGCAAGAGAAGATTATCTGAGAATGCCAGATACTTGTGAGAATAAAGTGCCTGTCACCAGCAAAACCATAATGGTGTCACATGTGGGCTGAGGTAAATCAGCACAGCTCCCCAGCAGCCAGGGCTCTGCTCACTATATAGCAGCAGGGTCTGCTCCACGTTATCCATCACCAGTGCCAGGAGGAGTAGAGGGGAGATGGGAGCTCAGTGAAGGCCATGCCCCAGTTAGGAGAGCACCAATGTGTGGTCCCAAGCCAAGGATCTTGATGTTTTGGGCAAGGAGAGAGAGGGGTGATAAACAGAGAAAATAATGCCAAAATAGTGATGTAAATTAACAGCCTTGAGCAAAGGAAAAGAAATGGGAATCCAGTCCTGCTAAAGGTGAATGAAACCTTCCTCATCCCTCTGAACCCCTGAAAGAGTTAACAAAATAGTAGGAAAAGGAGAACAGAGATTCTAATTTATGGAGAGGTTCAAAGGGCTTTTGATAAAGCCCTTCAGTAGAGTCTCTGAAGGAAATTTTATAATCATGGGGTTGGGAGATAAAGTGCTGTCATAGATTAAAAACTTGTTGAGACAGAAAACAGAGGAGAAGGAAATAAATGGCAAATGACCAGCATGGAAGTAATTTAGGAGAGGTGTCCCCAGGATGAATTTGGAAAGTGGTTAACTGTAGTATGACTTTATGACTAATAGCAATTAGACCTGGTAGAATAATAAACAGAAGCATGGTAACAATGTTGATCCTGTACCAGTGTGCTGCAGAGTCTGATCTAGAACAACTCATCGGTCTTTTTTTTTATTAATTTGGGGAAAACACCCAACACAAAACACCACCAAAGCCATGTTGTTATTCCCATTCATCCCCCCTAAGAGTAAACCCAGAAACGTTTCAGGGACACCTCCCCATCCCCACACTCCCTCTGCGGGCAGAGGCTTCCAGAGCTCTCTGACAAAGAATCCCTGGCATTGGCAAAGCAGAGGAGCAGGATTCTTCTGGTGTTCGACTGCAATAAAGTTTTCAGCGATTCCCTCCCCCTCACTTCTCCCTCCCTTCACCGCTGCCTTCCCTGAGCTTGCTCGGGCTGAGAAACACCCATGGGAGAAAGGAAGCTTCGTGCTTTGCTGGCAACTGAGGACTTGGAGTTAGGTCGAGCCTAGGTGAGAACTGCAAGGACCAGGGGGATCCAGGAGGATCCTACAGAGGGCAGGATACCTGGAAATGCAGCTGAGCAGCAGCTGGATATCAGCCTAGACTGGACCGTCCTGAGGCAGTGCCCTGAGCTGGAAATGGACAAGAGGGAAGTGGTCCTGCCACTCAGAACCTGCTCCCACCGCCCCAGGGAGCCCCCCAGCCCACAGCCTGGGCAAGGAGCCCTCCAGAGCTGGAAGGTGCCGTGCAAGGAGTGAGGACAGGGATTTCCTGGGCACTGAAGCGATTCTCCTGCGTGCTGCGAGGAGATGCTCTGTTCTGGCAGGTGCCACATGGGGCACAGCACAAACACAGCGATTGCTGTGGCACCTTTTCCCAAAACAGCTGTTGGAAAGATGATGGGGAAATACCTCTTCCTTTCCCTACTTCTTAAACAGGGGAAAACACCGACTACCTGGGATGTTTTCCACATGCTCATTGCCCCCCACCTCAGCAGCTCTGCTCTGAGCCAGGCTTGGAAAAGACCCTTCCCACCAAGTCCAGCTCCTTGTTATCCACAGGAAGAAAATAAAAGGACAGCGTGGAGATGAACCAGATTGCACGGTACGTTTCAACCAGCCTTTAATCAAGTCATGCCAGGATACTTCAGAAACAAATGAAAATGGATACACTTTAGGCGTGCTGAGAGCAGGGAAGGGCTGGATGCAGCTGCTGCACGGGCATGGAAGGATGCTCACAGTGAGTCCATGCCCTCCCCAAGAGGGAAGAGCAAGGTAGCTGCCCTGAGGTAGAGGGCAGAAGGTGCTTGGCATTTTAAAAGAACCGGAGTCTTTCTGTAAGGAAACGGTGCAGGAATATTGATTGCACAAGATGGCCGAGTGCCTGCCTCGCCTTTGTGACTCTTCCTCTTTTTTTTCCCCTCCCCAGTGCACCCACAATGGCAGCCCTTTCATGACAGAATGATTTCAGCGAGCCTAAACACAATGTGCCTTACAGCTGTAATTTTGGGACTCCTCGAGCATGAATCATATGATGCACAGAGCTGATAGTGGGGGCAGAGGCATTTGCTTTGTTTCCACACAGAGGGACGGAGTCAGGCTCCATCCGGCTGAACCAGTGCTTCCACTGCTCCTGCACCTTTCTCCAAACACCACAAAGCAGGGCCGGGTACCTGTGTGAGCCCTGTTTGCTGGAAACCACCTTCCCGAGGCGCTGTGTGGCTCAGGAATCAAAGCTCAAGGCATTCCAGCCCCTGGTCTCTTGCAAAATCTCATGACCTTGTGGAGGCAAGGCCACAAAATTCACTTGTTCGACTTCATTCTCAGACTTTCATTGAGTTTGACTGGGGGAAAGAAAAAAAGCCAACCAGTAACAGAACACAAAGCAGCAGAAATAAAAATAAAACCAAAGGGAGCAGAGTTTGCAGGGAGGGAAATCTCACTGTCCTTCCATCCTGCCTGGAGCTTTGGGTGTTGGGGATATATTTTTGAAATATCCATCCATTTTTTTACTCCTTTCTAAGCCCATCAGACATGAATCCATCTATCCAGGCCTCCTGGAGAAAAAGCAGTAAAGGAAACCTTGGGATGAAGATTTGAGAGGCAAGGAAGGATCCAGGAGCACACACAGGTGCCTTCCTCCAAGCAGGATTGAGCATTTCTCCAAAGCCCAACACACACTGGCATCGTTCCATTGACTTCAGAAAAAGCATGCTCCCTCCGGGACTGCATTAATTTTCTTTAAGCAAATGCTCGTGATGATTTTTTCACGCACTTGAGTGGAAACCAGCACTGTCCCCACCAAGCTCCTGTTACACAACACATCCCCAACCCTTCTCTGACATTTTATTTACATAGCCGCACTCAAGAGGTCACTGACGCAAAAAATCCCCCATTTTCACTATTTGTAGGTCATAAGATTTCACAGGTATGAATGTCCTTTTATAGCATGGAGGCAAACAGCTAAGAACGTATTTTGATTGCCCTTTAAAACTTGCAATAAAGGTGTTAAAAGGAAAGAGTGTTTTTACGTGCCATGTCAAGCCCTAATCTGCTCCATATCTCACACGCACGCTCTTCCAGCACAGAGCAGTTGTTTCAAGTCTGTCTCCAGTGTTGTTTTTATTTTTTTCCCTAAGTAGTACTTGTATAACCAGGGCAGGAAAAGCAGGAAAGCTTAACTGCACCCGGCTTTTTAAAGTAGCAATTCCATGTTGTTGTTCTCCTGCCCCAAGGAGTTGTGTGTGACGCTGCTGTTGCCTTCCCGTGGGATGTGATAAGAAAGTTCAGGCTCAAGTTACCAGCAGGGACATTGGTGACAGTGAACCTTTAGTGTCCTGCTGGTGAGGAGCCTGGGTATGGCTGATCCATGAATCCACGGCTCCAATGCTCTGCCCTCTCCCGATCTGCCACCCAAAATCGGAGCAGGAGCTGGGGACATGGGTCAAGCTGTGGGGTCTCCTGGCGTGTGGGTCCTGCAAAGTGCCCGGCCTTGTCTGCAGCCCCATCTACAACACCAGAGGAGAAGTAGGGGGCCCACAACTGGAATCAGAGGAGGCCAAGAGCTAAGCAAGGCAGTGGGAAACACTTAGGAGATAAGTCTGGGCTTTGTCTCCCTTTCACTCACAGCTCCAGCAGGAGCAGGGCGAGGAAACAGAATCCATTTCTTCCCCCTTTGGCTATTTGTCATGAAGCTGGGGGAGGAGGGCACTTAAATGCCATAAAACCATCCCCTAATCCTCCTCCCGCCATAGAGAGAGCTGTCAGGGGTGCCTGTCTTCCCAAACTCGCTGGCAGCCCGTGTGTGACACCTCCAAGCCACAATTATCATTAGCCGAGATTCCCAAATGACTCCCAGAGCAGTCCCACCCCCTTATCCCGAGCATCCTCTCTGCTCCTTGCCCTTACACCCCGCCCAAAGGCTGTCCAGTGCCAGCGGTGCCTCTGCTCCCTCGCTAGCCCGGCTTAAGAGCCACAAGGCAAACACGGTTCAGCTCCTGATCGGCTTAAAAATAAACAGTCGGCAACTCCCCTAAAACAGGAGAGTCCAAACAAATAATTATCACCTCCCCCTTGACTCTGGTGAGCGGGGCCAGAGCTGGCTGCTCTTTCTGCTTCTGTGTGGTCTCTCCCTTATAGACAGGCCAACATAAAGGACTAAGTCACTGAAACTTAACGAGTTACTGCTCGTTAGCTGAAGCACATTAACTGCCTGTGTGCTCCCTCCGGAGAGCTGGGACAAGCTCTTTGTGTTGGGAATGGGCTGGGACAGTGTTTTCCAGCCTTAGGGTCAAAGACTGGTTCCTAAGAGGTTTGCAAAGGTGACTGGAAAACAAATCACCTGTCACCAGGGTTCAACCACTAACTCGGGGATCCACACCCCGTGGGGGGGAAAACTGTTAAAAGTTTGGTAGAGGAGGAATGGCTGGGCCAAGGGCATGCCCAGAGCAGGGACTCCACTGGGGAGCACAGCTGATAAATGGGAACTCACGGTGGGATTTAATTACATCCAACTACCTGTCCGTGCTGTTATTCCCCAGGTATGAGCAAGGAGAACGCAGCAGCCACTCTCTGCTCTACACCCAGCACACAGAGGAAGTAAATAAACAAGCCAGCAATTAATACACCCATTCCAGAGGAGAGTTTCTACAATGCTGGAACCACCAAAGACGGAGGGTTTGTTTTTCTGCAGAAGAACTCAGCCCCAGCTATTTTTAATCTCCCTCTTTCAAAGCATTGCAAGCTGTGATGCAAGCGGATTTTTTTTTAAAAAGCATTTTTCGAAGCACATCAAATATTTTTTGAGAAGGAAAAGGGCAGAAAAAATTACGTGGTGGAGTGAAAAGGGAAGGAGGAGGCACTGCTCTGGGTGACTTCCCAGCCGGGATAGGGCAGGAGCAGCCCCACGGACAGTTAGTGAGGAGCACTGACAGGCTGTGGCTTGTCGGCGTGGCCCTCCCCTGTGTCAGCAGAGCTGCAGCCAGGTAATTACACTTCTCTCTCTCTCTCTGGACATTTTGCACAGAGGCAAGGCTCCAGGCACAAACCTAAAGCAAATTGCATGGTGGCATCTGTGTGCTAATAAGGTGCCTCTGCATTTGAGAGTGTGAGAAATCAGATGACTGGGCTTCAAAAAGCAGCAGGATGGAGGGATGGCAAACGTCCCCGCTCAGCCCAGGGGGACAGGGGTGTCCCTGCTCAGGAAAATTTCAGTCTGGGTTAACCCATCCCCTCTCCAGGCCCATCTCCCACACGTGAACTCAGGGCTGAAACCCCCCAACACCAGTTCATGGGGGTCTCACATAAATCCAGAGCTCTGGCTTGGGAACGTCAGCTACAGCAGAGCCAGGCTTTGCTCAGGGGGGATTTACCTTTACAAACAGGTTCTCTCTCCATCAGCAAAACTTTAGGAAAAAATAATAATAATAATTTAGGTACATTTGAAATCTTTGGGTTGATGATTTTTTTTACCCAGCTTAACTTGGTTGGGATCTCTCATCTTCTGTAAAACACCACGGTTTTATCTCAGGGTGGAAATTTCATATGAAATCCAAACGTACTTCATGATTCCTTTCTGTTGCCAGCTATTTTTAATAACTCCTAAGATCAACGAAGCAAGGCTATTTTAGGCAAATGGTTTGTACAATCTGTCCAGATGTTCAAATACAGAAGTACTCCAAGAAAGGAAGGTCCTCTCTTCTGTCCTTACAAGAAATATGTTTGCTATCACATTATTAACAGACAACCCCCCGTTGGTGATCAGTAGAAGTAAACATCAATTTTTATTTGTATTTTTGCAAATCTTTCTCCATGCCATTTATCTAATGAACTCACCCCAAACAGCATCTCCAACTGGTGCTGCACTATCATTTATACTGCTGAGCTAATAATTTAATTTTCATTGGGGAGCAGGGGGGAGGAAGATGGAAGGAAAGAGATGATTTTACTAAATTGCTTCACTTTGGATAATGTTCATCCTCTGGCAATTTCTGATTTATAGCTGCAGTTGGCATTTCCAGTTTCTTAGAAATTAATTCCTGTACTTTAAAGGAAGAAAAATACCTTGACTGAGCCCAAGACCGTGGGGTTTTTGATGGGGCTCGGCCAGGGCTGGGCAGGGCAGAGCCCCAGGCACAGGAGCAGTTTCTGCTCCTCCATCCCTGCTCCAGGAAGGGCCAGGAATGCCCTGTGGGGATCCCCAGGGAGTGGTGGAAGGTCCCACCACTGGCCCAGGGAGTGCTCAGCAGCTCCTCTGGGGCTGTGGAGAGGGGGTCACACCCCAAACCTCCCCAAACCCCCAGGCTGTCTGAGTTGATGCCACTTTCCAGACCCCTAGCGCAGGGTGCTGGGAGCTGGCTGCCTCCTCCCTCCCTGGGGTCTCTCCCCACCATGCCCTGCACTGCTCCTGGCCTGCTGCACACTCTGGAGGGGAAAGGAGAAGAGAGAAAAACCCAACCAAGGTGCCATTAAAGTTAATTGTTTTTATTGCTGGTTTAACAGTGTCTTGTAAATCTTTTTATGACCCAGCCCAAGAACACCAGTGAGGCCTAAACTGGAGCTGGAGCAGGATGAGTAAGGGAGCAGGGACAGGGGAATCACAGAATCATAGAATTTGTTAAGGTTGGAAAAGCCCTCCAAGATCATCAAGTCCCGCCACTAACTCAGCACTGCCAGGTTCACCACTAAACCCTGTCCCCAAGTGCCACATCCACACGTTTTCTCAACGCTTCCAGGGACAGTAATTCCACCCCTTCCCTGGGCAGCCTGTTCCAGTGCTTGACCACCCTTTCAGTGAAGACATTTTTCCCATTATCCAGTGTAAACCTCTCCTGGCACAACTTAAGGCTGTTTCCTCTTGTCCTATTACTTGAAGAGCAGCTCTTGCTCTGGTTTCCTCCCCTGAAAGCTGCAGGGGAGGTGGGATGTTCGGGGCCATGATACCCAAAAGTAGCACAGAAGGGGGTGGGATAAGCCCTAAAATATCCCCCAGCCCTTTCCCCACCCAGCCAAGTCCTGAACATCCCTTTTGCCCTGGAAGAGCTCATTGAAGTTTGTTCTCTCAGAAACAGCCCAGGATCCCATGCGTGTCCCTCCCGCCAGGGACACGGAGGAGGAGCAGGGGCACCTCACCGAGGTCCTTGCCGGGCACGGGAAAACCCCTTTGATGTTGCAGTACTTGCAAGGAGAAAGCTAATCCCATGTTGTGATATAAGTACCAGATGCTTCTTGGAAGAATTATACTGGGGCACAGGGTTAATGCTCCAGCTTTTCTTTAAAGTGTCCCGTGGATTATTCCCCGATTAAAAGGATTGTTCCCTAAACGGCTGGAGTGTCAGCCCGGCTGTTATTGTTGTTGTTGATACATGGGGCAGGAGAAAGGACGTGGGGGGAGCAGGGTGTTGGGATTTATTTGCTGCCTCAACAACCTTTTGCCCCTTCTTTGCCCGACCCCTCTTCGCCCATCTGAGCTCACCGAGGGTGGGTTGGCCGCTGCTGGAGCTGCTCACCCAGGAGGGGAGGGAGTGGGAAAAGGGTGCTGAGAGGGTATGAAAATGTTTTTTCCGGGTCTGACGCATCGAACATCCACCTCCACCTGGGAACGAACTCGTGCCACAGGACACACACACACACAGGGGTGAAAAGGGCTCAGCCCCCCGCAGAAAGCTGCGCCCTGCCCCAAACCCCATATCATAGCTGCTCAGCATACCTGAGAGGTGTCCCCTGCCCGAGCTGCTCCCTCATCTCCTTCCTTCCCCCCCATCTCAACCTTTTTTCTGTTGTTTTCTACCGGTCCCAGCCCAAAACGCCTCCACCTCCCCATCGCCCGCATCCCTTCGACCCGAGCACCCGCGGAGGGGCCGGGGGCCGCTGCCGGAGCTGTGCGAGCGGGGAGGCTCCCCTCGGGTCGGGCTCGTGGGGAGGGCGGTGGCGATGGACTCCGGTCCCCGGGCACCGCCTCCCGCTGATCTCCGCTTAACCCGCGACTGTTGCCAAAGAGAAACTCGGACTTAAAACGTTGCAAATGTTTTAAACCGGGACGGCGCCGGGCTCGGGAGGGGGAAAACAGCATTTCCCAAAAGCAGAGAAAAAGCAGCAGCTCTGCGGAGGCACAAACACATCATCCCTCCCCAAAACCACCGCGAAGGGGCTGCGGGGATCCAGCCCAGCACCTCTCCGCTGCGGGGGGATCAGCAGCAGAACCGCTGTGTCCGGATTAGGGAGCATCCCCGCTTTTATTTCCGTAAACGAAATCGTCCCCTCCGAGGGGGGGACAGGAGCGCCCCTCCCGCCCGGGGCCGCCCGGGGGTCCTGTCTCCCACGGAGGGCTCTGCCTTCCGCACCCCCCACTCCCACCTACCCCGGCTCCTTCTCCCGCGATTTCCTCCCGCTCCGCTCCATCCCTCCCTGATAAACAGGGAGTTGGTGCCCCTTGGAACGCGGCTCCTTTACAGTGGGATTGAACCCCACTTCCCCAAAGCCGGGGCTGCGTGTCCTGCCCTCCCGGACCCCCTGCACCCGCGGGCGGGCAGCGCCGGGACTGTCCCACGGACATCGCAGGGACAGCGGCCGCGGGATGCTCCGGGACGGGCCCGGCAGATGCTCCCAAAACGCCGGGAACCGCCGCTCCCGGGAGCGGCTCCACAGGGAGCTGCCCCAAGCCGGAGGGGGGAGCACCCCTGGCCCCCGCCCGTCCCTCGGTTTGCTCCCGAACCTTTTCCATGTCCATCAGCGTTATCAGCGCCCAGGGGGAGCACCGCCCCTCATCTGCATTGTTCTGCATCGCGGTATGTTTGATGAACCAAGCCCTACAGAGCGCTGCAGCCAGCACCCCTCGAGTGTCAGCTCACCCCCATTTTGCCACTGTCCTGCCTGCACTGGGCCCCGCTCTCTCCTCCATCTACCGCACACCCCCTCTCTCCGCTCCTTGAGGCTTTCCCCGCTGTGCTCTCCCTGTCTTTTCGGGGAGCTCGGGGGTTTAACGCTGCAAAAACATCAGCAAGGGAATGGGGAAACACGACAGAATCGCGGAAAGAAAGGGGGGAGTATCAAGGCCTGATAAAAAAGGGGAGAACCCCTCATACATCCCGGCAGAGACCTTCAAAGCAAGCGCTTTCTCCTCAACTTGAGCACATAAAGGACATTTTTTTCCACATTAAGTGTCGGGAAGGCAAAGCCAGGATCCGTAACTGGGAAATTATAAAAGGAAGTAAATCCATCAAAGCAAATGCAATTGGGAATACAATTAAGCAGAGGGCTGGAAGGACACAAAAGGAGGGAGGATGGAGCGAGCTCTGCCGCTGAGTGACGATACGCAGGCTACGCGGGGAAAAACATCCCGGCAAATGCCATTTTCTAGGAGGCTCTGGGCAAGGAATAAAATCAATAGGAAGCCCGGACGGCTTCTGAGAGGGGGAGATGCGGGTGCTACAGCACTCTCACCCCAGGACTTGGGGGTTGTTTGGGGTTTAGTTTTGAAGCAAGTGGTTTGAATCGTAAGAGAAAATCACCTTTTTGTTTGGGTGGGAAGGGGTGATGCTGGCGTAGGGGGGTGGAAGCTCGGGGCAGTGGGACAGCGCTGGGGACACGGGGGACAATCCCCGCATCCAGCTCCGCCCCCACCGCAGCCGCTCAAACTCCGCGGAAACGCTGCGAAGAGGTAAAAGTGCCACCCTGGCAGCCCAAAATTCAGCGTTTCCACCCCAACCCCCGGGCCAGGTGTTATGGAAAAGCGTGGGCTTTGCCCCCATCCCTTCTCCCCGTCGGTGTGCAAATTCCCGAGAATTTCAGCTGGAAAGGAAGCGGGGATGAATTAAAACTGCCCAAACTCTTAAGGCGACGCTTCCATCCTCACTTTTCCTTTATTTATTTTTTTCCTCCCCGAGGCGAAGGACAGGAAGGGCTGGATGGACGGTACCGAGAAAAGTGAGAAGGTTTTATGCGCTGTCATTAAAAAAACCCCAACCCAAACGCGAATTTTCTTTTGTTTGCAACACAAACTACAGCCCAGCTCTGGAAACTTAAGGAAGCCGCTTCTATTCCTCTGTGCACCTATTTATGCAGCCTCTAATTAACACATATACAAGCGCGGAGCCTTCCATGACATTTATTGTTCAGATCTTTCTGAAAAACAATAGATCTCCCGTCAGAATTTCCTATTCCTTGGGCTTCAAATCATCAGCGTTTCCACTGGGGGGGAAAAATGTGTCAGGATAATCAGCGATTTTCAGCAGCAGGGATTTTTTTTTCGATTGGGGTTTAAAAAAAAAAAAAAGGAGGAAAACGAGCAAAGGTAGTATAAACACGCAATTATATCACAAGAATTTTTGCACAAATGAACATAATGAGTAAAAAAAAAAGTGTAGTTAAAGGCTTTGCCCCCTCACTGAACCAGATTAACAGTGTTTGTTGTTTTTCTAACTATATAAAACTGCAGTAATGAAAAATAATCTTGACATCATTTAACTTCCTTAAGGTATCTTTCCCCCGCAGACGCTTTCAGAGCTATTAAAGAGATGAGCCGGGATTGTATTGAACTGTTACAACGCTCGCTTTAATCAGAATTAGGCTGAATCACTTAATATCATAATTAAGGAAAGCGCCTATTAAAAAAAAAAAAAAAAGAAAAATTTTCTTAGTTCCTAGCATCAGCAAACTCCAGCATTCCCAGCACCAGGAGCTGGAGACAGACACCGAAATTGTGTGGACACAAAGGCTTTCAAACCCCTTTAACAGGAACACGCTGGGGACCTCGGGGTTCTGCGTCTCCACTTTCCGCCGGCTCCGGAGCCGCCGCCCGGTCCCGGTCCCGGCCCCGCGGGGAGGTGACACCGTGTCCGAGCCAGTGCCCCCCTTCCCGCAGGCCACACGGGGCGAAGCGACAGCCATTTGAGCTCCTTGTAGGAAATAAATGTGACACCCCGCCGATGTCACGGGGCGCGGAGCAGACACGGGAGCAGCCGGCCCGCAGCATCCCGGGGGCTGCGGAGGGGGATCTGCACCTCAACTTCCCTGCTCACGTCCCACGGCTTTGTTTGGGAAAGTTTTCTCCAAATCCCAAGTTTTTGTGGAGCTGTCGGGGGAGCGGGGCTGCGGCGCGTGGAGTGAGCAGTGAGGAGGAATAAAGGGGATGCGGCTGCTGGGAACCCCGCTCCCCGGCCACCTCCTGTGGGGCAAAACGTGTGTCAAGGACGGTCTTCCTACCCTCAAATTGGTGGTACAAGGTTTGCGGGGGGAGAGGAGAGCAGCAGCGAAAAGTCCTTTGTGGAAAAGAAAGGAAAAGCCTAAAAGAAGGAAACAAACGGAAAAAAAAAAAAAAAGGAAAAAAAGAAACAAAAAAAGGAAACAAGAAAATATAAAGGATAAAAAAGGAGGCAAGAAAAGAAAAGAAAAAAGAAAGAAGGAATGAAAAAAACAAAAGAGAAAAAAAGGAAGAAAGATGGAAAAAGGAAAAGGAGAAAAGACAGGAGGGAAAAAGGAAAAGAAAAAAAAAAGAAGACAACAACAAAAAAAGAAACAAAACCCAACCCCCAGCCTTAGAAACACCCATATCACGCCACCCAGTCCTCCCACTGCGTTCTGTAATTCAGGAGGAGAAGCCCAAGGAAATAAAAGGCGAGATCCAAAACTCCCCCCTCCCCGTGAACCCCCGGCCAAGGCTTGGCAGGCTCAGAGGGCATAAAAGCTTCGAGCCAAGGTGGCCAGGGGTGTGAAGCACCGTGCAGGGCCCGGGGTGCTCCCCCCCAGCTCTGCCCCCCTCCTCCCGCTCCCTTTTCTCCAAGGAAAGTCACAAGGTAACCACGGCTGCCTGTAACCTAAGAACGCAGGATGGCTGCAGATTATTTTTACATGAAGGGCTGCCTGAAGATGCAAACGTGCCTTTGGATGAGTTCTGCACTCGGGTTGGACCGAGGCATGTGTGGCCATCTCCTGCCGAGTGTCCTGTGCCTGAGCTGGTGCACACAAACCCCACACATAAAACACACACACCCAAATGTGACCCCCAGACAGAGCACCCAAGGTCTAAAAAGAAATTCAAGCTTCTACTCTGAAAACGATCTCCCTTCCCCTGGATCACACTTTTGATCTAATTTGTTTCTCTGTCCAAATGACTTGGCTCAGCCTTCCCCCTGAAAATTCGGTGTACAGTTGACATCAATCATGTCTCAGTCTACGAAGGGATAAGGATAGAATATCAGAGAGGTGACCATGCATGCCACATGATTCAAATCATCTCAGCATTGATTAATTGGGTTCAATCTGAGTTTCAGAATCATAACAACTGTTGTTCCCCTTCACATAACATCAACGGGGCCTTTAAAGCAGAGTATCCATTTACTCCAAGGCATGTGATACATTAAGACCATCATCTTCTATTAAACCTTAAAGGCTGGATGAATTTTAGACAAACTCAATTAGCTCAAGATGGCTCTGCAGTGATTAGACATTGTTGCCCCTGCCCCTTCATCAGGGATTTTTCTACCCCCTCTACTTTTTAATACAGAGGGCAAAGTCTGTTCACATGTGGAAGATGAGTGCATTCCTTGGGCTTGTCCTGTCGCTGCTCTGGCTGTGCAGGTAGCCCTTAAATGAAGGCAAATCGCCCTAAAACTTGTAAAGGAAAAATCTCATAAAAGCAGGACCTCCTTTTCCACTTGCACTCTAAGAAAAACCATTTGGATACCTGGTAGCTGGGACATGAAGCTGTTACCAAGAGGAAGAAGAAGCAGATGGAAAGTGTGTTCTGATCGTACCTCGAGCTCAGAAGAAAGGAGAGCCAGGCAGGACTCCAAGCCCTTATAAATGAAGTTATCCCTGCCCCTACACCCAGGGAGAGGCTGTGCTTGGGTTAGACAGTTGCTCGTCAATTAACTACAGCTAAAACAGGACAGAAACAGTGCCTGGGTGGACGGGGGCTGAGCAGGGTTTGAGATGGAGACGACTTCTGCAATTCAGGTTTCCATATGGTAAGAAAGATGAGCCCCATTTGTGTGTGTTTGATTCTTATCTACCAGCTGGGATCACTCATCCAGGTTGTAACTGAAACAATAATGATTAAAGAAAAGCATGCCTGCCTTGTAATGTTGCAAGTATGGGGCTCCACATCACATATATTCAGCCCCGATTGAGGGATGACCTATCACAAACTCAGCCTTGAGCAATCAGAGGAATATCATCTCTAATTACTGTTTTGCAAGCTGAAACCCTATTAAGCACTTCCCTGTTGTGCCTATTATGACTGGTTCTACACTTAAAACAAAAGCATCCTTTTTTTTAATCGTTCCACTTTGCATGGGAGCGAGAGGGCTCTGATTCAGCTCAGGGGTTGCCTTCTTTGTTTTTTTTCCTATTTACTCATGAAGAAAAGCTCAGAGGCTCTAATTGCAGGGACTGAGGTGACTGTTGCATAAATGCTCCTTGTAACGGGGACATTACGTTGATTTAAGAACTGTGCTTAAATCAATCCCCTAATTTAAGGCACGAGTGTTTTCAAGGAGAGGAATTCCACAGCCAGACTTTTAGGAAAGTTTAGAAACAAGTTGACTTGAAAGCTTTATCTGCACAAACTGCCTTGCTACAAGCATGCCGGCAATGAAAATGGACGTATAATTCCCCATATAAATGAACATATCCTGGAACAAAACACGTGCAACACGAGATCCTGACGAGGCAGAGCACTGGGGGCCATTTCACCCTTTGGAGCATGTGACAGACACACCACTGGCGCAAGGACATCACCCTGAGCTATACAGATGATTTTTGGCTCTGATTTTACCACTAGAAACAGGACACTGGGGAATGAAGCAACCCCCAGAGAAATAACATAAAGTGCACTACTGAAAAGTGATGGTGGGAGACAGCAGCAGACACTCCAAGGGGACATCCAAGGGATGCTCAGCTCTGGGACCAGGATTCTGGAGTAGGGAGCTGTCATTGTGTTCACATAAATTAATCAAGTTAATTAATTAAGCAAGTCACTGCACTGACTTCAGCCAGGATTCCCAATTGATTTGGTCAAATAACACAAACTGGTGTCCCAACACTCACCAGGTCCACAGATATTTTACCTGTCAGCCACTAAAGCAGAACCAGAGTTTTGCTCTCTCTGGCTTTCACATCCAAACAAAGACAATTCCACTTGTTTCTTTCCAGGGATGAGCGGGTGGGGGGGGAGGGGGGGCAAACACTCTACAGATACCTGAAGCCATTTGAAAACAGAGGAATAAATAGATGAGGACACAAAGACGGACAAGTGCTGAGTTTTGGGCAGGCAACAAAAGCAGCCAGAGCAGAAGCAGCTGGGTCTCCATCACTGAATTTGTACCAGACCTGCTGGATATCCCAAGGGGGAAACCAGCAGAGATCCCTCCCCGGCCTCAGCCAGGGGCTCTGACTGATGTGAGCACTGCTGGAATATGGAAGAGATCATGAAGAAAGGAACTACTGCTAAAAACATCCAGCCCCTGGCTGTTTCTGTGGATCACCCAGACTAGCAGACACTTCTGTGTTTGCTTTCTCGTTAGACAGACCCAGAGCTGCATCCCCTCATGTCCTGAGGGGAGTTGAGAAAAGAAACAGCTTAATTTGAGATCAGCTTGGATAGAAGGGCTGCTGATTCCCATTTCCCACGTGCACTGACAGAGGCAGGGCTGGGGCACAGCCCTACAGACATTCCAGGGACACGGAACTGCTCCTCACCGGCAGGAGAGGCTCCACACAGGATTTTATCCCCAGCCCAGCACTGGCACTGCCTGACCTGCCAACCTTAACGAGCCTGTGATGATCACAGAGCAGCAGCACTGCTGCTACTGCTACTGCTACTGCTTCCTTTCCTATGGAATCAAGTGCCTGGAGAATGGTTTGCCCTCCCACATAACAGGAAAGCATCTCCCTCAGCCCTCTGTGCTCCCAGGGATGGAGGTCTCAAGCGGGTAAATCCCAATTCTGAGCCTTGCTCAAATAAGCCCATTTCTTTTTTTTCTCCTCCAAAACTTTACTTATAGAGGAGAAATTTCCCAAGTGCTGATGCCACGTGAAGAGGTTCTTCACCTCCCTGTAATACAAACCATCCATCTGCGTGGAGTGGATTCCTTGAGGGTTATTTTCCCTCACTTCTTTTTCCTCGTTTCACATCAGCTGCCTGGTCCCTTCCTTAGGCAAAGCCTCAGCTGGGAAAGGGAGGATGGATCCATCCCTGAGAGCAGCGCCGTGATCTCCTGATCTGTGCTGGGAAGGGAGCACAGCAGCACCTGCGCTTCTCACCTGGGGACAATTCTTGGAGCGGAGCCCCACATTTCCCCCTGGAATGATCCCCACTGTCCATCATCTCCGTAGGCTGGGATTCCCCCCCAGCAGGAATGGGATAATTCCTCCCAGTAGCCTCCTCCAAAGCAGCTGAAAGCGAGGAAACAAGAGAAGGAATGCATTGAACCAGACCTGGATTTGAACTTTTAAGTCTCCCTCTCGCTGAGCGTAACTTTTCACTTTGAATTTGACTGATCCAGTAGCTACAAGCTCGGGAGAAAGAGCACTGACGTACGGATATATCCATCCCTCTGGACTTTCTGGGAACTCCAAGCTGGTGCTGCCCCAAGTTTCTTCTGCACCTCAAGTCCTTTAGCCTTCATCAAGTGAGCTATTCCAGGAATGTTCAGGGATCAGTCCCCAGAAGAGCAGATTGGAAAGGGGGAGGTCACAGAGAAATGCAGCATTTCCCCCAGCTCTCTAAAGCAGATTTCTTTTCCCTGCCTTCCAGCCACCTTTCCCTATGTGACCCGAGAAGTTTCCCTAACAAAAATATAGATGTAACCTTATCTAAAGTGAGTGAAGCAAATGTACTATGGATGATGCGTAATTAATAACAGAAAAATAATGTTTCCCCTCTTATTAAATCAAGGTCTCCCCTGACCTCTCACCCTCATATAAGTGCCTTTAGTTTTATGACAGCAGCGGACAAAGTTATCGTGTGTCCATGTGTGCAGGCACATCCGAGCTGGCAAGGGGCTCACCCAGCTACTGCTGGAGTTACTTCAGGGATTTCCCTTTTTTTTTTGGTTGGTTTTTTTTTTTTTTGGTTTGTTTGTTTGTTTTTGTTTGTTTGTTCGGGTTTTTTTGTTTTTACTTTTAAGGTTAAAAGAAGAAATGCCTCCAGTAGTTTAAATGCTGCTTGGCCGGGGAATGAACTCAATCAGTGCATGAAACTAATCTGGTCCCACTGAGGAAAGCTGCAGCCCCAGTCTCAGGGTAACAATATCTATTTACACACTTGCACGTGTGCGTGCGTCGCTTCTGGGCTCCCTGATGCACTTCCAGCCTCAGATGGATGCTTGAGGAATGCATCAATATTTTCATATATCTGCAGCATGCAAAGAGAAAACAAAGAGCAGGCGAATTCCCGGGAAGGGCTCAGCATTTTTTTGGCTGTATTGCAGTAGAACCTTCCCTGCTTACAAGGCCGTGTTTCTCCCCTGGCTGCTTTTCTGCTTTAACGCTCGCAGAGGCTCAACCCCCAGCCATCCCCGCTGACAAAAATCTGTGCATACATTGGCAAAATTAACAAGTTTGGGCCTGAAAGCCTATCAAGACATTAAAGAAATTAATAAATAGGAGGCCAGGCTGGTTTTGTCTGCCGCCCCCCTTCCCAAGGCACTGCCTGTCGGGAATGCTATCTCACTCCAGAGGTCAGCAGGCTCGTCTGATCTATGGGCTTCCCTCCTGATTCATTACCTTCCATGCACGGCTCTTTCAGGAGTCAGCCCAGCAAAATCCCCGGGTTAATGGAAGCCACATCGGCTCCTAATCCAGTAGCTCTGAATTCTCCTGTTTGTGTTGGATGGGTCCCGTCTGCCAGGGTCAGGGGAGCTCCTCGTGAGCACCAGCAGGAGGGATGTGAATCCCAGGTCACGCGTTGGCCACCAGTTCCTTGCCCTTCCAAGCACTCTGGGACCTGCTGCTCCCTACGGACCGTGGCACAGAGAGGGAAGGGACACAACCATGTCCCTGTCATCACAAAACCACTCGGGTGCAATTCCTTCTACTCCTGAGCTTCTTTCATTGTCTAATTCAAGGCAACTCATTTCAAGGCTCAGCCCAGAGCTGTGCCTCTTCTCCAAATGGCTTTTTCTTTGCCACGCTCTCAAGTGCTAAAAGATGTGGAAATACTGGGTTCTTCAACAATTTCAGCTTTAAGGTCACATCTCAAACACAGAGATGTGATCTCAGGATTTATCCATTCAGCCTCTCTGGTCTGAAGGGAGAAATCTGTGCAGAGAGAAACGTGTCTTTTAAACAAGCACCACACACAAGGGCTGTGACGGAAACACTCCTGTACGAGCAGGGATTTCCTCCATCCTCCTCCCTCACACATCCTCCTGCCACCCCTTTTCCAGCTCTTCCTGTGAAAAGCTCAGCGTGGGCCCCGAGGTTTGGAGGGCACAGGATGCTCCCTCCATCTTCCAGATCCATCGCTCGCCCTGGTTTAATAATTCCAGCTGAATTCTGCCACGTTCCTCGGACACATCAGGCTGGAAATACCCTGCCCTGCATTTCCCTGGCACTCTCCCTTCCCTCAAAACATGAGTTGAGGGGGTATCACTTTCTGGAGAGCCCAGCAAAGGCTCTCCCAGCCCTAAAACCTGCTCCTGGGACAGGGGACATCCATCTTTTGACTGATAAGATGTCAGGGCACTTGTGGGCATCCCATTTGAAGGGGAGCTTTTCCCAAAGGATGCAAGTTGTGAGGGGACCCGAAATATTCCTTGCTCGCCCTGCATTCCCAGAAGAACACAGCTGTTTCAGAAGAGAGGGGAGCCTCCAAACCCAGGGAGCGCTGGCAGCAGCCCAGTAGAGTCCTGCTGCCTACCAGAAGCAAACTGGTTTTGTACTGGTCAGGATCATATCCCAGTAGGGGAGGTTAGAATGGGATTAGGGAGTCAGGACATCTCCCTCCAAACAGAGTAATGTAGGTGATGGGAAGAGTTAATCCCATCAACTTCCCCACTGCTCTGTGCTTAAATCCCTCTTCACCTTGCTGTGGGATGCACCCACACACACTCCCTTCCCACCAAAACCTGCGTATATATTTTATTTTATACATCTATATTTATATAAAATGCATCTATTACCTTTGCAAATAATATATTTCACAAAATATATTTACTGCTTTCATATCTCCTCGGTGCCCACACAGCACACAGACATGAACGGCTGCAGCTGCGCTGAAAAAGGCACTTTCTGTCTTCAAAGTCAACACCAGGTCCCATAAATCTTAAAAATATTTCATGGATCACCAAAACAACCCCCCACACGCACAATGAGCTGCTTTCCAAGCACACAAATACTTTCAAGCTTAACAAAATGTTTCGTTTCAGTCAGGGCAAGTTCTTTCATCTGGGTTTGGAGCCACTGCTCAATTATTTCTCTACGGATTCTCCCCTGAAATGAGTTCAAAAATGAAATAAAAAAGAGTTTGTTCAGTCTGAAAACATCCAAATAATACATTTTGCAAGGAAACTCCCTATTCCTTTTTTTTTTTTCTGTTTTTTTTTTAAGGGGGAAGGAGGTGTTGTTTGTTTTTATTACATAAAATTTTTCCATCAGCACATTTTATGAGGGAGAAACCCAGTTCCATTAAACAGCATTTTCTGATGAAAAACCTAATTCTGTTTCATTCCTTCTCTCTGCAGAGCTCAGTCCCTGAGATTGAGCATCCCTCCACCACTCCTAAAAACCCCTCACCGAGAACTATGCACAAACCCAGCCAACTCCAGTTTAGAAACAAATCTGCTCTGTTTACTGATAAATATTTATCCAGATATTTACCAAGAAAACATGAAAGGCAAACCCAACATCTGGATTTCCAGTACTGCTTGCTGGGGAATATCACTGGGAGGAGAGGGCAGCTTCGAGATCACCCCCAAATTTCCTTGTAAAAATCAGCTTTCCCTCCTTCAAATCAAAGGGGAAATTCTGATTTACTCTGGAGGCCATGGCATTTCTGTGGGCTGAGCGTCGCAGCCCTGCTCAGCTGCTCTGCAGAACGTTCTGTTGTTATAGCTCAGTAAAAGCAAAAGAATGAATTCCCATCCCCTTGGGGAAACCCAGCGTGGGGGTGATGGGGGCACCTCCTCCCGGGGCAGGGGACCTCTACCAGGACATCCACACGGGACTTGCAGCCGTTTCCATTTACAAAAGTATCCTTTTTTTTTCCTTGACTTGAGGTGAGCTTCTTATTTCTGATTTATGGCACTAGTGAGAGCTGAGGGTTGGTCTGTGAGATGCTGTGCTGCACTTCTTCCTTTACTGGTATTCCAGTAAAAATAACAGAGCTAAAGAGGCCTTTGCTGCAGCTCATTCTATCAGATGAAGCCGTGGTTTCACGTGGATGGAGGAAATCAGCCACAGCAGCAGAGCTCCAAAAAATGTAACAAATATACAAATACAAATAATACAAAGAAGGAAAGCGTAAAAGGACAAAATGCTCATGAAGCCACTGCAGAAATGCTCCTGACAGCTGTAAATCTCAAGCCCACAAACTTTCATCCCTATACTTAGATTTAACTTTGCTTTACCTGAAGTAGTAAATAGCTCCTGGTCTGAGTTCAGTCTCTGGTCTGAAGGCTCAGAGCTGAAGCCTGACAATTCCCAAGAGTCTGAAGAGGCAGAAAATCAAGGATTTTAGCTTGGGTCCTGCATTTCCAAACACCAAACGAGAATTTTGTCTTGGCTATAAATTGGCAATTATGTTCCTGTACAACATACAAAAATCAGATTAATAGATCTAGAAGAAACAAAGCCACCGCTCCCCAAAATAATAGCAATAAGCAAGTATCCCGGTCGAAAATGACACACATTTTTGCAAGAGAGGGGGTTTTGTTTGTTTGCAACCAGCTCTGAAATTCTGCGAAGCCCAAGGAATGGCCCTGAACAAGAGCGAAAACAATTGCCTTGGGGTTTCTTCGGGACTCTGGGGGACACAGGAAAAGAGAGAAGAAAGACAAATGATGAGGTGGCACCTGAAAACCTGCTCAGAGAGGAATGTAGACATGTTTTGCTTACTTTCACCATGGGTTTCAAGAAGCCGGGAAGGCTGCTCAGAAAATGGTTCTCCAGCCTGAGCTCCAATGCAGTTCCAAAAATAGACAGAGTAGGCAGGTGCTTAATCATCTTCAAACCATGCTCTGTTATGCCAGCTCTAAAGCTCTTGGCCCGCAGGAGGACACAGTTAAGCTCCTGTTTAGCTGAAGAGCTGTGATGGGGCTCAAAGGGAATTGTCCCAAAGCCGGGCAGAGCTGGGCCCTCGCAGCACCGGGACTCGGGCACTTTGGGGCTGAGGCAGCTTGGAAACCTTCCCTGGAAGGAGGGCTGTTAAATTACAAACACCTCACAGGTCTTAGGAACTACTTTTCCTGTTTCTTGACTAATTTTTGAGCCTTAAAATGCACACCTGCACCAGCTTTACACTGTGCTCCCACCTCCGGCACAGCATCCTTTCTCTCCAAGGTGAAAATGAGGGAACATCTTTTGGGGAAGCATGGGATCCTCAGAGATCCTTTCATGTTCCCAATGAGGTTTACAGCCTGATGCTCACCATCAACCTCCTGACTCCAGCTAGAGCTGAAAGAAGAGCTTGGTGGGGTCTGAAACCCTCTCCCTCCAAGGGGACATGAATCCCTGGACTCCGAGGAATGGTTGTAAGACATCCATGGCAATGCCCAGCTCCACTCCTACGAGCAAAGCTTTAACTCCTCCATCTGTCTGCCAGTGCCACAGCATGTAGGTGAATAAATAAATACATTTGGGATGCTTCTCCTTTGGTCCAAACCAAAGTGACCATCAGAGTTGGATAACCAGGGGCTCAAATCAAGCTACTGCCCAGCCCTGCTAACTGCACACCTGAGTACATGGAACAAACAATGGTTTGCTTAAACCTCTGTGAAAGATGTTTAAAGGAGCAGATTTTACCTTGTATTCATCCTAAACTGGGAATACCCCCCGGCTGGTTAATGCACAGCAGCTGAGCCCTGCTAACTTGGTCATGGGCCTGACCCTGGTTCAGAGACTGTCACACAACAAATAAAAAGCTGCAGGAAGTCTTGTGTGCAGGGAAGAGCTGCAGCCAAAGGGCTCCCACCCTGCCCTGGCACCCAGCTCTGGGGAGGACAGATTTCCTTGACGCTCTTTTTTGGGGAGGAGGAGGCTTTTTCTGACTTCTGAATTACACCAGCACAGGCAAAGAGACCTGATCTCTGCTCTGCAGAGGCCACCTCCAGCTCTGCAGGAGCGCAGGGCTCACCATCTCTCTGAGCATCAGCTAAGCCAGAGCCGAGCAGCTAAACCACCACTTTTCCCTCCAGTCTCCAACCAGATTAACTGAGTTCTGTATTTTCAACAGGAAGGATCTGTTCCAGCATCCAGAACGGTGCCAAGTATTTCAAAAAGGTGAAAAATATGTGCAAAAAACCACTCATAAATACCTCTGCTCAACTCAGGGCAAGCCAAGCAGACAGAAGCGTGACATTCGTGTAGCAAAATATTCCAGGAAACAATTAATATGGGATCCAGATCAAGAAAAATACTCTCCCTAAGTCATACAAGTGGGAAGAGCAGATGGCAGGCAGCTCTCCTCCCTGGTGGCACTTGTCCACTGTGCTGTCACAAGTCCTGGGCTGCCCCGAGCTCACCTGAACGGGTGCCAGGGCTGGCAGGGAGAGTTGGACCCTGGGAAGAGCCAGGAGCCATGGCCAGGCCGGCCCTCTCTTTTTCAATAACTGGGAAAGGGTGTCAAAAGTAACGACCTGGCTGGGGCTGGAGGAGGAAGGTTCAAAAGTTCAGCCTGGAAGTGGAGAGCCAGGGTTTCTGCAGGGAGAGCGGCCGCGATGGAGGGGAAGGGCAGGGGGAAAACCTTCTTCTGCAGGAAGTGCTGTTGGGCGTGCTGGCAGAAAGGTCTGTCCAGGTGTTACTGAGCCCTAATCCACAGCGCCAGGATTTGGGAGTGAGGGTACAGCCGAGCTCCTAGCTCAAGAGTGGGAGCTCTGTCGCGGTAGGGAGTGAAGGAAAAGGTGAGGTGTTTTGCTGGGCTGCTCCAGGCAGCTTTTGCAGGAGCACCATTGGTGCAAAGGGATTTTGGGGTGCAGAAAGCAGCCCCTGCCCTGCAGCATTACCAGCAGGAAGGAAGAGCAGTGCTGCTTCTGGGAAGGGCAAATGAAACCACCAGGACAATCTCCCTGACGGCAAAGCCAGCATTCAGTGTGGGTCAGACCCCTCACCTGCCATTGGAGAAAAGACCCAGACAATCCCATCCCTTTACAAACACTCCATCAATCCGTGAAACCAAGAGCAGCCTTAAATCCCCCTTCTTGGCGTGGGGGGATTTACCCACCCTAGATAACACATGGAGCATGCAGAGCTGGCAGATGCCATCACCTCTGTTGCCTGTGATTGCCCCACCACAATCCTTAAGTGCAGCCCTGGGTGCTGCACTGGAAACAACTCCAGCCCCAAAAGCTCATTCAGTGTCAATGGGGTTTGTGAATTTGTGGGGTCCCTGTCCCTGGATGAGCAGGAAATGCACAAATGCTCAGTGCTATCCTAACCCTGGGTGGGTCTCAGACAGATTTCCCCCACACCACAGGTTTGCATTTTTGAATGCTGTGCACCTGCAGCACTCTCACCACCCTCAGCCCTTCCACCTAGAGAGGCAATTTCAAATATGTGGTAGAAGAAACAAAAAGTGCACAGAAAAGCTTGGAATTCCCCCAGCAGGGATGGGAAGTGGACCCTACCAAGCCGGGCAATCCAGCCCAAACCGCTGCTGCCGCGCTCTCCCCTCCTCCCTTCAGCCTCACCATTAATATTTGAGATTTCTGCAGATTTATTCATTGAGATTTTGCCTTCCACGAGAAGCTCTAATAGGATTAGATGGCCCCACTGCTAATTCCAAATCATTTTCCTCCCTCTTGGAAAGAGAACCACCTAGTTCACCCTGGGTTCCTCCCTTTCAGCAGACTCCCCAAGCAGGGACAACGTTTGCACAGGAAATGGAAAAACCAAGCATCATCGGCAAGATTTAGAGGAAACGAGGGTTTCACCTCTTGGAACAAGTTGAAACCAACCCCTGTTGGCCTCTACCCCTCCAGAGGCTTCTCCACCACGCAGCCATGGGAGGCAAGCACAGACTGAGCAAAGGCTCCTCTCGCGAGCGCCCCGGCTCCCGTCGAACCCAGCGCCTTCCCTGCGGTGCAAGCGCTCGGCAGAGAGCAATTCCAGGCCCAACAAGACATTACATGCAACAAGGACGAGGTGTTTGATGAATCATTTTCAGAAAAGGGGATTTTTTCTTAATAATAACAAGCATTTACATCCCGCTGCAACACCTACAAGACAAACAAACAGAGCGAAGTATCCATGAGCTCGGCACGCTACCTGCCTCCTGTGAAACACTGCTTGGGAGGTGAGAACCCCTCTCATTTAGAGCCTTGCTAAAATTCTGGCTGTAATTAATTAGCAGGTGTCTTTAAGAAACACCATCTCCCAAAGTTAATATGGTTGATGTTTTATTTATGGTCCGTCCTGAAGAGCTGTGGTTAAAGTTAATAAAAGGCAAACGTGTAAATGTGTGTATTTTGCTCGTTTAGAGTAAAACATGTCCCTATCACTCATGCATATTCCTATTACTTTTGGGAAGTGTGAGGCCTGAAAACAGCGGGGAAAATTCCTGGAATATGTTTTGGTCCAGGCCAGCTGTCTGTACCAGCCCATCACCATGGGAGCTGCAAGCAAGAGGCATTATTGCAGTTCTGGAGTATCAGTGGCCTCATTTCTGATTTAACCAGGACGACTGAGTCACAAACCACCAGTGGAGGGGGAGAAAGGCTCCGAAATCCAGCGCTTCCCATCCACATCTAACTCACCTCATGCAGAAAAAGGCACTGAGGGTGGGGAAGGACCAGTGCTTCTGCCATTCACCCTGAATCATCTTTTACACTGCTCTCGCAATTCTTATCAAGTGGAAAATCACTTGCAGAAGTAGCACTGGGGAAGGTGGAAGAAAAACTGACTTGTGCCATGCTTCTCATTCTCAAGCAATGCCTCACATCACCACTGAGAAAACCAGTAAGGAACTTAAAAAAAAATAAATAATTTGAAGAAAAAATCACTCTGAACTCTCGAGCTCCTTTCTCAGCTGCTCAGCATTTCTACAGTGGGGCACATCTGTTCCTATCTCTCTGGAAGAGGGCAGGGGGGAATAATTGGGATATCTCCTCAGCAAGGAGATAAAAAGCCGATGGAAGTGCCCGGAGCCATGGAAAGGGGCTTCCCTCGCCGCAGGCTGTGCTGACCAGCCCGGCCCAGCCGGGATGCTCCCACCCTCCAGTGCCTTTCAAACCTCTCCAAGTTCCAGCCAGCCTGCCAGATTTACGACGTGTTTCACTTTTTGAACATCCTTGGATCGGGCTGGGGTGATGAAAGCCTGATAGCTCTGGAGATGGCTTTTTGTGCAGAGTATATAAAAAATATTTGCCCCCCATACACACACACACACACAATCCTCCTCTCCCTTCCCTTAAATGTCTCCTCACTGAAAACTCCAGCCAAACCCATCCATGCCAAGAACCTTCCCACACTCCACTCCAGCCTCTGCTTCACTTAAAATTAATTCAGAGACATAGCACCAGGGACCACAGCCTTTACTGAGTCTTAATAAGACCACAAGGAATAGAAAAGAAAAAAAAAAAAAGGAAATAAAAGGAGGAAAAAAAAAAGAAAGAAAAATTGCAGCAGTTCTTGTAACTGAATCTGCTGGAGTTGTAAGTGTGGTAAATGCATGTTCCTGCACTATTTGGATGCCTCTGCTCTGCCTTTAGCAGCTGCTGTAATAAACTTCCCAGAAGGTATTGGATTCACAGAAGTGTTACTAGAAACCCTAACAGAAACCCATGGAAATGATGTCTCAACGCAACCAATCAGGGAGATAATCCCTGCTACGATAAAGAGAAATTGAAACTCGGTTTCCTTGGCTGAGAGAGAAAATCAAAATTGCCCTCTGCATTTCAGGGAAGGGGAGGAAGAAAAGAAGGGGCGGGGGCTGAGATATAATTACGAGTGTCTTGAAATTCCTTCTGCATAAAGTTTCCTTAAAGAGCTGCCAAAAGAGCGAACCCTGGGCGATGGCGCTGGAGGTGCCGCACTCGGCTCAGCCGGAGCGCACGCGGCTCTGCCCCGCGATGACAAAACATTTAATTACAAGTGGCCCAATGTCTTCCACATTTGGAAACTGGATTCCTGACACACATAATGTACCCCATGCTGACACGACTATTTGGCAAAAGCCGAGCCTGTGATCTCGCATTAATTGCTACACAAATATACTTATTGTGGGCATGGGTTTTATACGGCTGAAGCCTCCATTTGCACATGTTCACAATAAAAACACTCCCCCCTCCAAATAACGATCAACTTTTTTGATTTTTTTTTTGAGAGAGTTGGGTTTTTTTTTTGAGATGCAGTTTAATGGCATGAGAACTGTCTGTCGGCTTCCATTACCCCTTTGTTCTCATCGTGTCTCGCTTTATATGTATTTTTATAAGCCTTTTAAAAGCAAGTCTCCCTGTTCTTAATTCTTCCCTCTCTTTACTTTTGTTTTTATTGTAGGGCATCAATGGAAACAGAAAGATTTTGCTGGATTAGAGACGCGGCTGTCACTTGAAAGCAAGTCCCCTGATAGAGATCTTATAAGATCTCCCAGTTTCTTCCATCTAAGGCTTTTTGTGGGGAGACAGGAGGATGGCGACACATTTCCCCTTAAATCAGTGGCCGGAGGTGCAAGATACCCATCAGCTTGTGGGACTCACCCTCTCTCCTGCCCAACCCAGCCGAATGCACTCAGCATCCGCAGGGATTGCTCCCTGGTGACATCATGGGATGGGCCTCTAAAGTCACAGCTCCTGGGATCTCGTGCACAGGAACAAAGGATGCCAGGGTGGTGCTCACAGGGCTTCCCTTTGGTGTCTCATCTCAGAAACACCTGAGATGTTCACCTGGTTTCCACAGAAGATCCCACAGAGGGAAACCAGGCTTTACCCTTGGGTCTTACAGCCTTTGCCAAGTGGAGCAGCGCCAAAACACCGAAACTGCCCCTTCTCCAGCTACCCCACAGCACAGGGTAACTGGGCTGTAAACCACTGATTCTGGCTCTGCTGCTAATCCTCCCAGTGACCCTGAGCCTCTGACTGAGCCCCGTGAGCTCTCCCAACCCAGAGGCAAAGCAACAGCTGAACAAAGCCATGAACACCCACGAGGCCGGGGAGAATCTGAGCGCAGCAGGTCTGGAGATCCGAAGCCGAAGAAGCTGCTCA
This sequence comes from Falcunculus frontatus, assembly GCA_013398115.1. Taxonomy (NCBI): domain Eukaryota; kingdom Metazoa; phylum Chordata; class Aves; order Passeriformes; genus Falcunculus; species Falcunculus frontatus. Next base: position 524,745 of record VZRV01001675.1, on the reverse strand, counting down.
AGGCTCAGAGCTATCGTTCCCATCACCCTGTTCAGAAGAGGAAGGCTCCAAAGCCCTGTGGAGCACCAAAGGGGCTGCCAGCAGGTGGAAGTCCCCACATTCCCTGCTTCCCAAAAAAACGTTTGCAGCACACCAATGGCTGCGCCTTTTTTTTTTTCTTTCTCAGTACAAAGAAATTGTTTGTTTAGAAAGATCAAGGAACCAAAAACACAGAGAAATAGTTTTTCTGCTGGGAAGGCAGCAAAGCATGCCCAGCCTCGCTGGCGTGTTGCTGCAGCGCTGCCGTGAATGCAGCGAGCTGGATGCAGCCTCCCTCCTGCTTCCACAGCTATCCCAGAGCTTGTCCGAGAGCCATCAGCTCTTTCCAACAATGACCAATTTGTTCCCTGGGGTGGCATTTCCTTATGATTCATCCTGCTGTGCTTCAGGCTGGGATGCAGTCCCAGGAGGATGCACTCACGGGCTGGACTCAGCGCTGCAGCGAGAGTTTCCATGACCATCAAGGCTTTTTTCTTCCCCTTCCAAGTGTTGCTCAGCCCCATGTGGGTGCCAGGGCAGTTTTCCCACAAGTTGGATCTGCTTTTTGATGGAGAACTTGCTGTTACAACCCTCAGAATCTGCAGAGTCACCCTTGTAACAGCCTCTTGGAGTGGAAATTCCATAAAAGAGCAGTGAGGAGGGGGAAAAAATTAAAACCCCTTCACTTCAGCAATGCAGAAGCGTCTCACTTGAACAACAGGATGCCTTCTGTAAACACCAGGCTACCACAGCTGTCAGAGATCTGAAGTGCTGCATTAAAATGTTTAATTTTATCATTGCTGAGACAGAGTGAGAAAACCAAAGGGATCATTTCAGCCTTTCCTCTCCTCCTCACACTGCCAAAAACCCACCGAGAAGGGTGAAGCCTTGTTACTTTAATGGAAGTTCATTTTCCAAAGGGCAAGTATGCCTCTAAAAAGGTTTCAGGCATTTCTCCCCCACGCACATCTATGGGGCTGCCAAGTCATAATTTTAACAGCAAATCTTTTTATTTGCCTCTTTTTTTTTTTGTCTTAAATCCCAGCCACTTGGGATTTACGCAGCGCATGGGAAGCAGTTTTCCTGACAGGAGTGAGTTTCACACACGGTGGTCGCGTGTGGTTCCAGCTTTTCTCTGCGAAGGAGTGGCCCAGGCGCTGGCACACAGGCAGGGAGAGCAAGATGAAGTATTTCTGGGTGCCCTGATTGTTCGGGATCTAATCAGGGTTGAGGCTGGGGTTGGCCATCGCGCACATCCACAGCTCCGATAGCATCGGCAGCCCGGGACCTCACACTTCATCCACAGCATCCACGGTCCATTGGTGCAGTGGGAGGCTTCCAAACCATGAATTATCTTTCACAAGTCACTTATCACAGAGATACATTCATCTCCAGGAGATGGACCCAGCCCAGCCCCTCTGGCTGGAAGTTCAACTGAGGGCACACACATTCGCTATTTTATTTTATTTTTTTTTATTTGGACCATGCAATTTTGGGGTTGCAGAGCCAGACATTAAGCTGGCTGATAGTCCAGTCTTGTGAAGCATTCTGAGTTGGCAAAGTTTTACTACTGATTTATGTGGCACAACAGCTCAGGGACTGGGATGCATCCATAACATTCGTTCCATCTGTCGTCAATGCAGATTCTGTTCTCCACCGCTCATGCTGGCAGGGCTTGATCTGCTCTCGGTGAGGGGGGGAGGAAAGGGAATGAGAGAAGAGGAAGCCGAAGTCTCCCATTGGTGCCAATGCCTTCACAGGAGGCCTCGAGTTCTTCAGCTGTCTCTAACATTGTTGCTGGAGTGATAATCTTTGGCAGCCCATTTAGGAGGGGAAGGGAATGAGCGGGCGCACTGATTTTCAGGAGGATTTTGGAATCAATGTTCACCAACGGTCTCATTTCAGGCCCACACATGCTTGCACTAATAAAGGATAAAGGTCCAAAAACCCATTTAGTCCTTTTGGTCTCCTACCCTTGTTCCTTGCAGGCAGATGTCCCCTCTGATCAATCCACACACAACACTGACTCCTTCCAGAGCAGTTCAAACCCCGCTAAACTGTGAGTTATCTTCCAAGAGTATGAGCAAGTCAGTCCAAGAAGCAAAGGGAACATTTATCTTGGGCACAACAAAAGCCTCCAATCTGCCCTGGAGATCTCTGGCACGCCTGGGGCTGGCTGAGGCTGACAGGGCTGGGAGCTCCATCCCCAGAGCAAGTGCTGAGCGCCGCGCTGGGATTCACACGGAGCTGAGAGGCCTCTGGTGCGTAGAGACAGCTGAGGCATGAGCCAGGCTGCAAGCCAGGATGCTTTTCTCTCCTTTTCCCCCCTTCCCGAGGTTGCGAGGGGTGGGGATAGTCCCCCCCACGCACAACCCATGTCCGAGGCTTTGCTGAAATGCTGATGATGCGATTCACCCCGGAATTTTACCTTCTGGTTCCTCACCGTTCAAACGCCTCCGACATCTACAAAAAGCTGGAATTTCCTGCCAGCTCAGTGGTGCAATTTCAAATGCTTTTTGGTTTTCGACTGCACTCTTTAATCTCCAGCCAGCTGGGCCCGTGCGTTAGCGTGAAGGCTGAAAGCTTCAGAGCTCTGGGCAGTCAGTTTTCCAAGGATCTCACCTGTGGGTGGAATAGCTTGCTGCAGCTCTGCGTTAAATTAAAAAGAAACGCACATGCAAGAACCACATGTCTGAGCTGCCGTGTCCCCACCACTGTGCAGAGCTGTGGGCCAGCTCCAGGGTTCCCTTCCAGAGAGGGAGAGCTGCAGGTTTAGCTCCTGGTGCCAAGAAGGGCAAGGAGCAATTTGGAATAGAGAGCTGCAGGGGCCGGCAGGTGCGGCGCGGCACGGAGCCACGAGGGCCTCCCCGGCCCCTGCATCGGGGAAGGATGGAAATCCAACCTGCCTGCCTCTTTGGGAGGATACCTTAAAAGACAATACATGCTTTCTCAAGGCTTGTCCCATTAGACAAATGGATTTGATTCCCCTATTTTCCGTGAGAACGGTGAGAAAAGATCCCGTTGCGGGCTCTCCCGTGCTGCTCACAGCCTGCCCATCACGGGAGTCCTGCAGAGAAGAGCCCACTGGCCACATCTGAACGAGCAGCCCCTACTTCATACAAAGGCTTGGGCAAGAACTTTCACAGCTCCAGACTATGGGGACCAGATCATCAGCTGATACATGGTAACATAATATTGGGAAATAAATACATTGGTACCAGTCAACATCACACATGGATGTGCTCAAGGAGCAGACAACTCAAGGAGCATTTGATGGAGCCACAGCAGAAATACTTGAGAATTGGTCTTATGTGACAAACCAAAAAAAGTGCGTGGCAGAGAAGAGAGGGAGGTACGAAGAAGTCTTGTCCCCTTGCTCACCATTTAAGAAAAAAATCTGTTTATTCAAAGAGATCTGACAAGGGCTACAGCAAAATGGATGAGGAGCTGAATATGTAAAAGACAAAACCATCACTGAAAATAAATTCAATTATTCGGTTTTGCTTAGAGAAGCAACAAAGTTTCTGACATGTTTGTTATTCAGTCTGTCATTAGAGCTGAAAGATGTCTCAATAATGTTGTAGTTACATTTTTAACATCCACTCTCCTCCAAGCAGTTTGCATATTTTCCACTACGTTAGCTGATAAAGCCATTAGTTACAGTTACTTAAAAATAAATGAGCTCTATATTTTCCTTCCTCCACACTCCTCATCATGAAGCTCAACAGCAGGGGAGGGGGGACAGGCAAGGGAACCATTTGGTCTGCAATGAAACAACCCGACAATGATGGGAAATGCTCGAGTTTGAGCGTGGAAGGCGAGGACGAATAAGAAGAGAAAGCAGAAGCATCTCTTGTCAAGCAAGGAACTGATAAGGGCCTGAACAGCGGCAAAACAAGCGAAATGAAAACCATATTTGCAAAAGAAACTGCAGTTGGGAGGTTAACAGCGTCCAACTCAATCCAGCAAGAGCAGAGGCAGGGGGGAATTTCGTTGAGTGTGCTGATGTGCACTCACTTGCCAAAAGGAGTTTTAACTCGAGCTGTTCTTTCTGCTCTTTACCCTAATCCTCCCTCCTCCCCATAAAAAAAGTACTGTCGTCAGTCAGTTTTCATGAAAAGGTTCCTGGTTTTACCCATTACAGAAAAACAGGTAATTTTAATTCTTCTATCCCCTCTTTCCCAAAATCCAGCCATAAAAAAACCCCAAAGCAAAACCGACAGTTTGCGTTTTGACTGTTGAAAAGCCGAATCTGCAAGCAATTTTGCTCTGTTAATTATGCTTAAAATAAAAAAAAAGAAAGCAGAAGACGAAGATATTTTCTGCCACGCAGAAAATAAAGGCAGCACATTTTCCCAACTATCTGTGAACTGGAGGAAAAAACCATGAGGGGTAGAGAAAAACAGGAGCATGCCAGGAAAAATAACAAGTACATTGCACTAATAGGTCATTGGACAATTCTAACTCAATCCAGACTTCATTGCTGGATACAGATTTATCCAGTATATTGACTATTGGGTCATAAGAATGGCCCTTCACACCCAGCAGAGAGCAATTCCCCAAGTGCTGCCCTCTCCCCATTTGGTGATGTCCTGCTGAGATCCAGTCAGCTCAGTTGAGCTGCTCTCACTGGGAGCTTTATCAGAAAAATAAATTAAAACCCCCCTTATTGCAATAAACAACCCTAGTGCTGGCCTCCCAAAGTGTTCTTATGCAATAATCTGTGGGGTTTGGCAATGGATCCCCACACCACAGAATAAATCATCTCTGTCCAGGTGATGTTCTCAGCTCCACAGCCACCAGTGACCACAGAGCAGCACCAGCTCCTCTGTCCTGCCACAGCAGCAGGGCCTTCCCAGCCACCAGGGAACCTAAACAGGCTCCTCTATCAAATCATTGAACTATTTCTGTGAAGAAATCAGGATGAACTCAAAAACCAATCAGAGCTGCTAAAAAATCCCCAGCCCTCCAGACCACAGGTGGACCAAACTACAGCTTGGCTGTCATTGCTTCATGGGTTTCTCCCCAGTTTTGGAGCACACGCTGCTGCCACATGTTGTTCAACAGCTGGGGCTTTCCAAACTGCTGTCTGACAGTGGGAGATAGCACAACTTCCCGTCTGAGCTCTGGAGAACCAGGTCCTAACCACGCTATGCTGCAAACCCCTTTTAGAATGTTGGAGGGTGCTTACAGCTACCATTTTAGAAATGTCCTTAATTGTAGAGGAACGTTTTGCCATTTTTGAGCGTATTCCCCCCTCATAAAGTCTGTTCTGCTCAAGAGCAATCCAGCTCTGTCCTCTTCTTCCAGAGCAAATGAAACCCAGGTTTCCACAGGTCCTCTAACCCAGAGAGATGGGGAACATTCCCAACACCTGCATGTCAGACGCTCCTCTTCCAGCTACATCCCAGCACAAACACAGCCACTGAGCTTCCAGGATGCTCAGGACACACTGCCCAACCCTGGGAAACAGCTGGCAGTTCAAAGTGCCACGCTGGGTCCTGACCAACTGTCCCAATTCCCAAGGGACAGTTTGGGGGTCAGCCTGGCTCAGGCAGCACGCACCAATCCCACGCATGCGTCCTTCACCTCAACCACACCCTCCATGCTGGGGTGTGAGAATGCTCCATCCCCTCCAGCTACAGGGGAATTCCCAAGCAGATGGTTAAACTGGATTTCCAGCTTCTCTGGAGCAGCAGAATGGGGGTAACTCATCTGGGTGGAGGTAGGGAGCCAGCTCACGTTGCCCAGTGCTTTGTGCCCTGGGCAAGTCACAGGTCTATCGGTCACCAGAGATTCATTAACTGCAGGTGAAGCCACGCCTTGGCATCTGCAGAGCACCTCGAGACCTTCACACGAGCCTGGTAATTATGCAGAAATACTGTATAAATAATGAGCCATGCTGGGGAAACGCAGCACGTTTTCCCTGGGAGAGTCACAGGCACCTTCTAGGAATGGGAGATTTGAACTTCACTAAAATCCCTGGACAAGTGGGTACCTCATTTTCTTAGAACTTCTGAAGGTGCCAGGCATGTTAGCACCAACCCGTGAGCTCTGGTGTCTCTGGAGTCTGACAGCTCCCACGAGGCAGGAGCAGCAGGCAGCAGACTGAATGTCACAGGCTTAAAACAAAGGCCTGTAAGTCAATAAAGTTCAACAAAATAAAGTAGCTCATTTTTTGCTGTCACTCACAGTCTGCTGCAGTGCTGACTCTGAAGGGTGGGAGAAAGGCAGAGGAATACAAAGGACGTGAACAGAGAGAATGAGACATCAATGGGAGACCGCAGCAGCGGACACAGCCCGGCCCTTGCTGACAGGTGTGGAAAGAAAGTCAGGGATTTGGGAATATACCCTGTAGCAGCGGTGCCAGCCAAGGAAAGGAAATCTAGGGCCCTCCTGTCCCAGCCCTGGAAATCCTCTCCTTGTACAGAGGTCTCCAGCAGCTGCTCCTTCTCATGCTAGGAGGACAGGTAAGAGACAAAAAAAAAAATCAAAACCCCACAACATCGACAAATCTCTCTCAGCTGCAGCTCAGACCTCCCTGCTGGAGCTCAGTAACCCCCTGGAGAAAGCCCTTCCTCTCTAGGCTGCAGCCACTGGCAAAACTTGGTCAATTTGATGTATTAAGAGCCCAGGACAGAAAACCAGACAACCTGTCCTGCTGTGGATTATGCCACTGGCCTCAGTATGCAGGCCTGGACCCAATTCTCCCTTCTCTTCCCCCTTCTATCCCATAATCCAGAGCAAGAGATTCGATTTATCCCTTTGAGTCCACCAGGGTGAACGGGAAAAAAAGGTGAAGTTCTCCTGCTGCTTCATCCTTCATTGCGCAGCAGCTCCATTCCCATGGCTCTGTTCCCACACATCAAGGCCACGCGCCCCCATCATTGTTCCAGGAGCACCCATCACTGGAAACGGCCATGCCCTCCCAGCTCTCCGCTACTTTGTTGTGTGGACATCTGGAAAGACTGTGAAAATACATTCTCTTGAGCCCCCAGAGCTTTTTTGCCTCTATTCTCAGCACTAAATCCAGGCTTGGAAAGCTTTTCTCACAATATTTTCCATGTTCAGTGTGTAGAAGGGTACAAACGGGTAGTACAGAGAGGAGCGATGGGTATAAGAACCCCCAAGGCGGTTTGGTTGGAAGGCTGGGGGCTTCCTGCCTCTCCCCAGACTGATGTGACCAGGCCCATTTAGCACAACACCAAAATAAACCTTGCAGTCTTGAACTAAGACATCTTCCAAGAGCAGCCCAACCCCCAAATCACTGGGGGTGTCGGCACCGGAGGGGGATTGAACACCCACACGCAGCTCTGACCCTCGGAACTGCCACTTCTGTTTGGACTTAGTCCTGCCCTGAGCCCATAAACAGGGACAGATCTTTGCAATCCATGACCAGACCTCGGCCTAAGATCTTAGGCTGGGGTCAAAGTGCTACATGGATTCCTATCAGCAGAGCTTTACACATCTATTCTAGCTGAGAATCTGGCCACTTATGACTGGAATAGCTTTCTGAAATGTATCCAACAGGAAATCCTAAATCAAGAACACTCTGCAGATTCCTCTCCCTCACATCCAAACCCAACTAAATGTTTTGCAACTTCTTCCATTTTAGGAATAAGAGGCTTTCTTCTCATATCTTCCTTTCCCTCCCAAACAAATAATCAAGTACACAGGAGCCCAAAATGTTTTTCCTCTCTGCTCACTTTATCCAGCGAGCTGAGGCTGCAGCCAGCATGTTTAAAACTGGCCAGCTGTGCTCGGACCAGCTGACTTTGGAGGCCCAGCTGGGATAGCCAAACAGGCAATATTCCAACTGCAAACAAATGAGGCAACACCTTCGGAGAAGGGATCGAACCAGGGGAAATGGCCACGGTTCAATTCAGAGTTTCCTGTTGCTTTTCCAGGGACAGCTGCTGGTGAAGGCCAGATTCTCAGCAGGAGCAAACTGATTCTTCTGCTTGGAGCTCCCCAGCTCTGCACCAGTTTTCACCACCTGAGAACATGGCACAACCTGGTTCATGTTTGGGCTTTGCTCTGCTGCCTCCTTGTTACCACCCTTCATCCAGAAACAGCTGCACTAGGAGAGAGAAAGGGAATAACAACCAAAATTTGTCTAGCCCAGAAATGGTTTCCTGGAACTTAAGGGGGTTTTTTCCCCCCCCTTTTCTGAAAGGAGATAAAGTCATTCATTGTTTGTCTTGGCTGCCTATCAAACTCATGCTGCTGAGAGCAGGCTTTGATCACAGGGCTATTGGGAGGCTGACCCTTGACAGCCAATCCACTCCCTGCTCTTCCAGTCTCACCAGCCTGGACCTGACTTCCTCTTTCATAAAAAGCCTTAAAAAAAATTATACATATATTATCCAACAGCCTTGCAGCAGTTTAGGGATCGTGATCTAATTAGCTTACAGACAATTTCAATATCAGGCTATTCCTTTCCTCAAGGGGTTCTGTGATGGGAATGGGAAAGGAGGGAGTTTGTGATCTTGGATGTTCTGCCACGAGCAGCAGCAGCTCCATCCAAACTTGCATCAGGGTGTATCCAAAAAATCCCCTTTGAAAGGGGCAAACCACAGCCCGGTCAAACATGGTCAGGAGTCTATTTCGTGTCCTCTTTTCCCACTGAGATGTTTCTGGACATTTGTGTAGGATTTGTGTGCTCCTGGGATCTGGTCAGAGCTCCCAGCTCTAGCTGGTTTCCTGCACATCCAGAACATTTTTGCAGCATGTGTTGCCTGACCGCAGAGGCTGCAGGCACAAAACACATTTTCTTCTGACACCTAGCAGGGAGTTTTTCTACGTAAGTCACTCTGTGTAATGTGACTCATCGCTCCCACACTTCATGGAAGCAGCATGCTTAGTTTATTCTAGCAGATCCCGACCATATTCCCAAAGCACAGGGTCTGCAAAGCTTGTGTAAACGATCTGGAGCGTGAGCACGGTCAGGGCAAAGCTTCCCAGCAAGTCCCCACAGACGCCAGCTCCAGCCCTGTGTTCCTCCCCAACAGAGTGACATGAAAAACCAGTGCAGATGACCTGGGAGACACAGGGTAGTAAGAAAGGGTTTTTAAGGAATAAGAGGTACACATTTCTTTAATATCCTTTTATCTGCCAGCACAAACAAGTGAACTCTGAAAGCTGGGGTGGTAGAACTGCCACTAGGCTGGGTTTATTAGCCATCTCCTTCATCAGGCAACTCAGATAATCTGATATGTATCAGATGATACCCAGAAGACTCAAATAATGCCCTTATCATCTCTCACTTGTGATCTGGGAGTCAAACGTCCGTGTCCTTTGTTCTTGGAGTCCTACACCATGCTTGAGCCATTAACATCTCCAGTGCAAAATCAGTCCCACCCACGTTTGCAGCAGCACAATTACACTGGCTTAAAAAGTTCCACTGGTGCAGAAGCACGTTACTGTCAAGCCAACCTTTAGAGCAGAGTCAGGAACGAGACACGTCCTTGCTACGCTCGGTTTTACCTGATTCATTAGCTATGAAAATGATCAGATGAGCCAAACGCTCAGACTAACGTCTTGCTCTTGTGTCTGGCCACAGAGTAGAAAGTCAAGTTCCAGTTAGTTGTGGTCTGAACAGATGCAACAGACAAAAATCAGCTAATTATTTCTAATTCCCAAATAATAATACCCGGGCAGAGGAGGGAAATATGTGACTGGTCTATAGTTTCTCAGAAAGCTTGCAGCAAGGCCAGGGAGAGAATGTGGTGGTTGCATAAACTGGCTCAGCTCTGGCCATGACATTTTCCCCTTTCGCTCCAGATCGCCTTCAAAACCCACAAATACAGACTCAGGCCTCCCAGTTTCTGAGAATCATGGAATTGTTTGGGTGGGAAGGGACCTTAAAGCCCATCCAGTGCCACCCCTGCCATGGACAGGGACACCTTCCACTGTCCCAGGCTGCTCCAAGCCCCATCCAACCTGGCCTTGGACACTGCCAGGGATCCAGGGGCAGCCACAGCTTCCCTGGGCACCCTGTGCCAGGGCCTCCCCACCCTCCCAGGGAACAATTCCTTCCCAATATCCCATCTATCCCAGCCCTCTGGCAGTGGGAAGCCATTCCCTGTGTCCTGTCCCTCCATCCCTTGTCCCCAGTCCCTCTCCAGCTCTCCTGGAGCCCCTTTGGGCCCTGGAAGGGGCTCTGAGGTCTCCCTGGAGCCTTCTCCTCTCTAGGTGAGCACCCCCAGCTCTCAGCCCAGCTCCCTCAGTTAAGATGAAGCTTCACTGTCAGTCTGGGAGAGGACGGAATCCCATGAGCCATATTCAGCTCTGCCTTTCCTGGGGTATCCTGGCCATGGGAACATCTGCTGGGACTTGTGTGTTCACAAACTCACTTCCACTCATCCCTGCCACATTTTTCCCACATAGACCAAAACTCTTCCCTGCTCAACTAAGGAACTGTAAAAGCCACAAAACCTGCAACATACAACATCAGAGCTTAACACCAGCATCCTAAAGTGGATGTGTATCACAGAAAAATACCCAGAACTCTCTAACACAAACATAAATCAGAAACATAAACCCCCTCCCAGATCTTCTTTCTCCTGCAACTCAGTATTTTTGCTCCAACTATTCTAGGATATTTACCGAAACCCCACCCTTTCAGAAGATCCAGCACTAGCCATGGCACCAGCATATTTCATGGATAATCTGGATGTCACAGCCCCATCGCTGCCTCTTAGAAATCAAAATTATAGCCTATAAATCTTGAATATCTTGACATTTTCTAAGGTTGGGCGCGCAGTTCCCGTCAAGAGAGACGCACATCCAAAATCCAACAAAATAAAGACACATGAAGGGTCTGACTGTGGGGACACTGCGTCTAGGATTTTCATAAACACATATTTTTCTTGTTAGACTTTTACCAGCATGTGCAACAACAGAGGAAAAAACCCCTAAATAACGTTCCCCACTGTTATTCCAGGGTGATGTTGCCATGACAAAGCAGCCTTGTGCCACTCTCCTCATTTGCGATGTCATTGGCAAAGTCCCCCCAGATGGCCACGGGGTCAGATGGTGATGAACGGAGCTCTGAGTCTCCAGTTCCCCTTGGAACTTGGAGCCAGAGGGGCCAGCAGGAAAACAGCTGTGTTCCCTACCGGCTCTGGAGTTCCAGAGAGAGCTCGGCTGAGCAAGCCCCGGGGATAGAGAGCTGGGACCCCCAAAGGAGGGTGACACGAGGGTCACTGTGAGACCTCACAGCTCCAAGGACTGAATGTCAGCTCTGAAAATAACGCCCATCCAAGCGAGGCACGGACGACAACTCACCAACCTAGTAACTGCCCAAAATAGGCAAAAGGAAACCCAGAAATAAAGATTCCCCTAAATCCCACTCTCTCCCAGAAATTCACATCTGGAATGATGGTGCATCCGAATTGCTCGTGCCCTAAGAGACCAGGGCTTTGAGCTCCCTTCAGGAATTTTGGAAGCTATCACTGTGTTCCGTCCACAGCCAGGATTGCTCACGCAGGGCTCTGTTAGTCAGATCACTTGGCACCAATGGGCTCCTCCTAATCAAAACCAAAATGGCTCTGTTCAAGGCTGATAGAAAAGCTAACTCTAAAGGCCCTCTACTACCAACAACGACTGGGGCCATGCACATCAGATGGGAGAGGCTTGCAGGGAGCTGAGGGACCTCTAGGGTTCAGAGATTGAGAGCTGAATTTAGAAGTTCCTCTACCTTCAGTTACTGTAGGAAACCCAACAGAGATGTTTAATTGCAGGCAGAAATCGTGCAAGTCAAAGAAATGTCCTTTGATGGACCTGGAGTCCATCTTTACCATGTGGCAGTCAGGTTTAAGCATCTTTCTGCTCCAAGGACTTAACATTATTTTTCCAAGATCTCCCTCATTCCTTCTCTCCATGTGCAGCATGGATTAATTGCAGTTTTGAGAATAAGGGTCCTTTGGCTCCCTCCGAGACAGCCAGGTTCAGAGGAGGCCCTTCAAAAGGTATTTTTAGGATTCATAGTTTTTGGGAGTTGTTTTGTGAAAGCCAACCAACAACTTAGACCTGACTGATGCCACAGACTGCTGGATGAACTCCTGGGTGTCTGGGCAAGGGCTTGTTTCCAGTCACACACATCAACAAGGGAGCTGTATTGTTTCCAGGCAGCTGAGAACTAGCAAAGCTCACTTCACTCAGCCAGAACAGCAGTGGTCTGGGTCCAAAAGGAAATCGCTGCTCTACGGTCTGCTTTTCTCATCTGGAAAAAGAGGCACTGATCTCACAATCCTTAAGGAAATCATGCCACAAGCAGATCAAATATAGATAGTACCAAATCAGCATTTTGTGATGCTACACTTTTGACAAAACAGCAGCATGTCAATGCAATTTTAAAGTGATGGAAAATACACTGACAGAAGCCTTTTAAAGTGTAACCGAGAAGAAAAAGGATGAAAAGACCAACCAGTTTCACATGAGGGGAAAACCAGGAATGCTCCCTCCTCCATGCCCTCCCTTCTAAGCAAAACAAAACCACAAGTGAACTACAAGAGGGACCTGTTGTTTCAAATCTGAATGGAAAAATCAGACAACTCTCCCATGGCACTCACGGAGCAGAGGTTAAGAACAAGGGGCACAGCAGAAAGGGGAGATGCAAGATAAGCTGCTTAGATTCACATCTCCCCATTTCCTCTGCTTCGTAAGAACTGGGTCATATTGTAAACTTATGCAAATGTGTTTACTTTACATTTTATTTTGGTCTTAGTCATGCAGTTGTCAGCCTGTATCAACATGTCAGTCTGTTTGTGCAAACAATCATTCCTTCGTGGAAGGATTTCAGTAAAAACAGACAAAATGTTATGACATGAGAAAAAACTTCCTAAACATGACAATAAAAGAAAAGCCACTAGAAGAGGATATGTTTTCCTTACCAATTACACAGCTTAAAACAAAAGGAATCACTCAGTGCTTTTTCTTTCCCCAAGGACAGGCGAGTATCAGATCACATCATGTGAGTTTTGATGAAGAACCACACTGGGATGGGATTTGTGGGGTGGGTGCAAGGAAAGAGAAGTGGAGCCCATCAGCTCTGTCCATGTGCACTCCAAGCCACCCAACAACCACAAGCCTCTGCACCTCTTCCCCATAAAATACCCCCCGATACTGGAGAGAAGTGGAAACAGCCCCCTGCAGTGACCAGCAGTGCCGGGAGAAATGTTAGCCCTGTTACAACTCCATCAGTGCCTTGCAGAGGATGTCAGGAATGGGTGGAAGAGCCCATGGGAGGAATGGTTTGAGGGTGGGAAGGCAGCTGCAGAGAGCAGGGGACAGGGCTGGACCGATCCATCAGTGTTCTGGTTGTCCTGGTGACAGCTCTTGGCCACTCTGCTTCCCCACTGATGTGGAAACATCTGGCCCTGCTGTATTGTGCTCTCCCTTCGCGCCGTACCCGACTGCACCACGCTCACTCTTCCGTGCCTGCCCAGCCTGTGGCATTCCTGCTCGGAGGAGAAGGTGTGTGGTGTCCCCAGCAACATGCTGTGGGTCACAGGGACAGTGCTGAACCTCAGAGCGAGCTCCAAAGCCTTGCAGGGAGATAGCCGGGTGAGGAGCAGTGATGCTGGGCAGCATTCAGCGCTGTGCGAACACATGGATCGTGTTGGAGCTGAGATGTCCTCGGCGGGAGTTATTACCCCCAGGGCACTCACTGTGATCCCTCCTCCCACCTCCACCACAAACATGACTTTATGAAACCTATAAAAAAATTCTGGACTAGCTCCTTTCATGGTTCACCCAGATGAGATGAAGTCTGAGGCCAAGCAGGGAAGGGAATCTGTTCCTTTGGTTTTTCCTGCTTGGAAGTGTGAGTTCAGTTACTCATCAGTTATCTGCTGATACTTTCTTCCAGAAAAAAAAAGCAGCAGAGAGTCTTTTCCTGCTCAAATATCGACACTAAAGGGATCCTGAACATTAGGAACTGCAGAGTGTAACAAGGAACAGGAGCACAGGGCCAGAGTTACAGCCACAACTACTTCTGCAGCTGAAGCCCCTTTTTTTGGAGTCACTTTGCTATTCCCACAAAGAAGGTTTCATCCCCGCAAGGTTATGTGCACTGCACTGTTGCAAGGCAAAATAATAAGTGATAATTTAGGAGAAACAGCCACTTCTCTGCAAATTCCATAGAGCCTGGTGCAAACTCCAACATGCCTGGAGCTGCCAACCATTGAGACCCACGACCAGAGCCACCACGGAACCACCCAGGCACTTGGCTCAGGCCCCACTCTTGATGGAAGGTTGGGCTGTGAGTAAGGCGAGGAACGCACATCCATGGATGCCTTCAGCTAGGAAACACTGACTGAGGCCTCTCCATTACCCTGGGAGCTCTCAAAATCTTCCAACAAATAATTAAAACCATTCTGAGTGTGAAAGCACCCCCGTGTGAGACAGAAAACACGCTAGCACAGCTCCCAGCTTACCTCCTCGCTGCAGAGCTCTCCCGGACAGCTGGCACAGCCGGGAGCGCTGCCGGGATACACCGGGATACACCCAGGGAACCACAGCCAGGTCCTGCCCAGTGCTGCTCCAGCTCCCAGGCAGCCGTGTCCTGCTGCAGCCCCAGCCCATCCCCGCTTCTCCTGGCACTGGAAAGCGTGTGCTCTGTTCATCTGGAGCCTACAGAGGGCATTGTGGAGAATTCCCAAAGGATTCCCATCCCAGCTGATGAGTGGGTTGGATGGGCAATGTGGGTGAGCTGCGCTGTTGGTGCTGCCGAGGCCTTTGGGGCAATGCCCTGGGGCAAGGAGCCACTGAGAGTGGGGGGAACACTCAAGGGCTAATGCCACAGGGAAACAGACCCAAACCCTGGGGAGCAGGAGGTTTATCCCTGCCCTGCCAGCAGCCCTTGTCTCTGTTGCAGGGGATTTCAGTCAATGTAATGAGAGCAGCGAGGACGCCGAGGCAGCTCCTGCACAGCTGCAATCTCGTTATTGTCAGCGGGCTGGAGCCGCCTGGGGTCAGGAATCACTAATTAATTACAGAATGAGCTGTAGCTCTCGGGGCTCAGGTCCTGCCCTGCACACACAGCTCACGCAGGCACGGGGCAGTGCCCAGCCAGCACAGATCCGATGATCCCCCTGCTCCCAGAGCCACGGCTCCACCACAAATGACCCAGCACTGTCGTTCCCCAGGGCAGGCCCGAGTGCCCAGTGCACCTGCAGTGACCAGTCCTGGAGGTGGGGTGACTGAGACGGCCAGAGTGCTCCCCTGGACACAGGGATCCCGTTTTTCCTTCTTCCTGAAACACCCAGCAAACCGTGGATGTGCTGTGCTCAGCCGGCAGCTGCCCTAGGTCTTAGAGCAAGGAAAGCTCTTTTCCAAGCTCTTATTTAGTGTTCCTGAGCATCCTCCAACACTACAGAGGAGAAGGTCACTCCTGGGGATTGTAGCCTTTGTACCTTCCCACCTTCTCCAGGACTGCCTACTGTCAGGTGGCAGGAAAAGCTGGAATCTGGCACTGGTGGAAAGCAGTCACTGTCCGCTCTAGAAATGTATCATTCCCCATTCCTTGCACACATCTCCATGTCATTCAGACTAGGATGGGCTCTGCCCAGGGCTGGCCCATACCCAAGAGCACCTACTCAAAAATAAGCTTAGCTACGAGCTGCTCGTTTAATTCTCCATCTTATTATGTGAAACTTCCATGAGTTTTTGTGAACAGATGAGAGCAGGAGGGAGCTCCAAGAGCGAGTCAGTGAAATCCGCCTTGTGCATTCAGTCCAGGGAGGCATGGAAGAGCCCAGGAATGGAGCATGATGCTTTTAAAGATCAAACCCAGCATATGGATCATGCCCTTGGATCCGAGAGCTGGCTGAAAGGTAAAACAGTCCTAAACCTCAGGGTTTGTCTCTGCAGAGTCCCCACAGCCACTTTTAAGACCTGGCCCATCCTCAGAACTGGAACTGCTGCTGGTAGTTGTGTTCCCAACACATTATTAGCAGGAGAGGGCCTTGGCTTTTGCCCAGGCTCACTTAGAACCTCTTATCACAAGAATCTAAATTAGAAAACTGGGACAAGACTTCAAAGTTCTTGATAAAAGAAAGCGGTGACCTAATGTTATCTGAGTCTTCAGGCTATGCATTTTCATGGTAGGAATATTTCTTTTTTATATTTTGGAAGAAAATTTGTTCCTTTTCTAAATCAAGTCCTCAGAAAAGCAGTAACACTTCACTTCTCAAAACAGTCTCATCTCTCCAGCATAATTTAAAATCTTTGGAGTTTCACATTAAGCTGGAATTAGCAGCCACTGAAGTGAATGAAGTGCCTTCCTAGGGCAGCTGGAACAAGGAATTCTGGCAACGCCACTATTTCCCACCGAGGGACAAAAATGGTTTTAATTCTTTTGGTTCATCTTCCTGCCTCATTCTGTGTTTGTGGGCTCCACTGCGCCCCCAAAATGCAACAGAGGTGAGATTTGAACCAAGCCAACCTTGCTTTCGTGAGCTTTAGGAGCAGTCCCGTGTCTCTGGGTTACCACTGAAGCTGCTGCTTCACCTGAATTAAGCCAGGAACAACTGAAGTTTACAGATACATCATAAGGGCACTGTTTTATGATAAAAACACAACACATCCTCTCAGAATGACCTTGCAAAGTGTTTTAAAAGCAGAGTGCACAGTGCAAGGTAAGGCTTAAATTCCTGACTCTCAGAGATGTTGGGAGAATGTGGCAGCAGCTTCCTGTTGGTTTCTGATACAAACTAAGCCTTGCCTTGCTCCTGCTCTGTTGTTCTCCCTAAGCCTGCAGATTATTTAATATCAGAGGGGAAGGCTTCAACCTGGCTGAGAAACTGCAGGAATTCAGAGTGACCTGGAGGGAATTACAAGAATGCTGCTCGCTGATCAGATTAAAGGGAGAAGTGGCGGGGCTCCCAAAGGTCTTCTTATTCAACCTTTGCCGCCGACAATGCGGGGCTTTGTCTCTGCTTTGCTCTTTAAAATGATTCAGGTTACCGCACTGGAAGCGTTGCTGCCTTGGGAGCCACGGCAGGAACACCTGGCAGGAGTGAGACTCGGGGTGGATACTCAAGTGCCAGCCCCAGCACATATTTTTGCTTCCCAGTGCACTTGATACAATCAAAACTCTGGCTTGTCCTTTCCTAAAAGAGCAAGAGCATTTACACTTGTTCCTTCACCCTCCTCAAGGCCCAAGTTACAAACTGTGCTACGAAGAAGCCACTGTTTTTTATAGGTCTGGAAGACTCTTGAAATAGCAACTTGGTCTGGCCCCAAGGAGGGGTTCTAGCCAGAGTGGGGATGCACAGCACTCTCCTCATTTGGGTATTTTCCCTCCTTATTTAGGGCCAAAGCATCATACGGTACCTTTACACCCCTGCCTGCCTCCTGAAAGGAGAAAGTGGCCTTTATGGAGAACTACCTTCCAAAAGACTTCATCAAAAATAAATAAAGCAATTAGAGAGTCAGAGATGAGTCTGGCCAGTTATGTTGCTGCTGAACTAAGCTGGCTCAGGAGACAGGAGGGCAGAAGAGCAGCACTGGACCAAGCAGTCAGACAGAAACAGGGGACAGGCTGCCGTCATGGTTGTTCATATGTTAGAAACGATGAGAAGAGCCTGGAGTGGCAGAGGTTGGTGTGACAGAGAGTTACACACGTCTCGCTTTCAACAATTCCCCCGGCGCTCTCAGAACGACAAACTGCAGGGTTTTGCGCCCAAGAATTCTTTTTAACGCTAGGGGCCATTTAACTCTTTCAATGGAGGAAAATGCAGATGTCCAACAGTTCAATCTTAATGGCACCAGCCACCAGGCAGTCCCACTCTGCACCCACAGCTCAATGCCTCTCACTCGTCTCTCCGATTAAATAATTAATTAAAGAGTAGTAGTAACTATGTACTATTAGCAACTACGTGGTTCTGCTTATTTTCCTACTTGAAAGCCAATCCCAGGATTCAAATATGTCCCGATTTAAGGAAACTCATCAAATCCTACTGCACGTCACAACTGTTCGTGACTCACCGCTGCTCCTGAGCATCTCTCAAAGGCAGGGCATGTTAAGCCAAATCCATCTCTCAAACCCCAGCAATGCAGCCTCAGCAGGATAAATCTGACTCATTGAGCTGCTTGCCGAAGGCCAGGGGAATTAGGCTCACTTCCTCCTCGTCCTCAGTTCTCTCTCAAGCTACTCAACACATTGAGGTAGCAACTTTTGGTGGAGAAGCCTTTAAACTCTGAAATTTCTGCTGTTTCTGTGGCGACACGTAAAACCTGCGTGATCCTGAACGAACCCTATTGTGTTCCTCTCATTGCCTCCTTCCCCAAATTACTTCTACCTGCTAACGTTAGCAAAGTGAGGCCATCTGCACGGCTTCCACCTACCTTGAGAGAAAGATCAACTGCAGAAATTTGCCTTCCACCCCCCAAACTCCCGGAAAATGAAATAATTTAATGGCTTGGAACAATCCCCCTGAAGGAGGGCAGGTAATTCTAGGGTTCATCAGCAGGATGAGGATGCTCTGGTTTACTAACCACCCCCTCACCCCTGCCTCTTTCAAATGAATAAGCAGAATATTTCCCTTAGTTCTGTTTTGATCCCTGCCTCCGCATCGTTCCCGTTTCCACCATTAGTCTAATGAGCAAAATCAGCCTCTCTCCATCCCTCTCTGCTCCAGAGGAGAGCTTTCAAGGGGGATAAATTGGCACTGCAGCAGGGTGTAAGTGGGTTTGAAATGCAGGGAGACAGGAACCTGGCTGCACACGGGGCCTTTGCTGTGCCAGCTGCCTCGGTGCTTCCCGGGGAAAGCACGACTCCGGCCGGGCGGCACAGCAGGGCTTCGTCATTACCCACCCTGAAACTCAAGAGGGGGGAAAAGCAAAATCAAAGGAGAGCAGGAGGTGAAAAGAAGGCAAAAGGGTGCCTTCAGGGCTCCTTTCATGCAGCTTGCTTCATGACCCACCAGTCAAGGCTCCTAAGCAGGAACAGAGACATCATTCAGGACAAATCTGGATGTTATCCCAGGGCACCAGGGACACCACTAAAGGGAAAGTTTTGACAGGTGAAATGACCTTAATATAATTAGCCCTGCCAGCCCCTCCTTCCTCTGCCTCCTTCACCTTGCCACGAAAATGGTAGTCTGTTAATGAGATCCTTTTTCCCCCTGTAAGGCAACACCGCCGGCTCTCGGATCTCTTGCTCGCACATTTCAAACGGGACGTACATGATCTCCTCCAGCTTCGCTGCCCCCCACATCTCCAGATATTGCCATTGATTCTGCTGCTGCTGACTGGGGTGGGGGTGCTTTTTATGTTAGAGAAAAGGCTGAAAGGAACCCTGGTAATAGAATGGTTTGGCCTGCAAGTCAAATCCCCCTTGATGAACAATCAGACACAAATGTCAATAACAATTAGATTGGCCGAGGGCTCCAGTCACTTAGGACTTCAGTTTTCCATCTACAATGCTCCAAATGAAACCCTCAGTACTGCGATCTCCAAATCAAGTTTGGCATCAGGAATGAAAAGGCATCAACAATAATAAAAGGTTGATGGCAGGAGAAGAGCAAACGACAGACAATAGGGCTGTGTGTGTGTGCACAGGGACATGAGCACACAGGGCGATGGAAATAAAAAAAGTGAGAGATGATGTAAAAATCCATCAAGATGTGAAATCAGCCCTGACTAAAGAATGACCTAAACTGCCTCTGACTGTCCTCCCAGACAAGTTCTGCTCCTCTGGGCTTTAAAATTTCCACCTCCTGCTGTCCAACATATCAAGCACGGGAAGTGAACGAAGGGAAGAAAGCCCTTAAGTGCAGGCTGTATTTTTTCCTGTTCCTAAATTGTAAATATACAGTGGAGGCAAGAAATGCCCAATCTAATTAAGAGCAGTTGAGAAGTATGGAGACAGGGTCCTCCCAATGGGAATGCTGCAGGTTAAAGAGGTTAAAAAGAGGAATGTTCAGCCTAATGAGGGAAGTTTAACATTTGCGAGCACACTTTGCGCTGGCGAGGCAGGCTGGGAAAAAGGGGATTAAAGACATGGAAGAGGCGGCTCCACAGCCAGAGCAGGTGTGTGCTTGGCTTCAGCGGGGAGGACAGGATGTTTCAAGGTTTGCAGCTTGGGGCAGCCCCTCAAAACACGATCCTGAAGGGATCCTGCATTGAAACCATCATCCTAAATGAAAAGCCAGCTTAGCTTGCCTTGCTTCCTTCTCCCTGCAGGTGTGAGGCTCTGAGAGGTGGCTGTGCCCTACCAGTCACCAGCAGCCCCTCAATGCCTCTGCTGGGGGTTCGCCAAGCTGGGAGAGAACAGCTAACACTCAGGCACACAGTGTTAGCTCCACTCGCAGGGGTATTGCTCCTAGGGAGAGGCAACACCAAAAATATCTCAGTTCTTGGTTCACTGCACACAAGCTGGAGCACGTGGAGCTGAGTCTGGACTGACTGGAAGGTACTGGCAGGCAGGACCGACCCACAGCCTGGCCAAGGCCCCAGCCACGGGGATGCTCCATCTCCCACCCCAAATGCTCTTTCCTTTCCACCCCAGGCAGGGAGGGAAGCAGCAGGTGCCCCGTGTGAACTGGCCAAGGCCCACTGGCACACTGCCTGCACTCCAGGTGCCCCTCTGCAGACACAGCGATGGCTCTGGGCCGCAGCAGCCGAGGAGGGAGACAAGGGAGATCTTGTGGGGTGAACAGAATAGAAATCACACTGCAGGGGGGAGACAAGGATCAGGTAAGGAGAAAAACCCCAAGGACTGAAGATACTCTCCAGGGGGATGTGAGAGGATGAAAGCCACCTCCACAGAGATGCCTGCAGGCTCCCATGCAAAGGGCACAAGCCAGTTCCTATAACACTTCTCACAGGGAGGGATATTTAGTCCTGCTGTTCGGTGATTTCTGATGGCACCTTCAGTGCCTCGTGGGGCACATGGCTCTGTGGTACAGCAGGACCTTCCACCTGCTGCCAGCACCAGGCAGCAAAGATCTCCCACTCCCTCAGCCACAGTTAGCCACAAATAGGCACTAAATAAAACAGGAAGGCTGTAAGGTGCAGTCCTTAACTTACGCAGCATCATTCCCTGACAAAGCACTCAAACATTTTCCTGATGAAATGATCCTCTCTTCCCTTTTGGGTAGAAAACACAATCCACACACAGGTGCAGTGATATTAGATGGCTGCAGGACATACAGAGAGAGAAAACAGTGAAAAAAGTACCTAAGTAAGAATATTTATTCCTTTTCTAGACTCATTCTACTGAGACTGCACTGAGCTTCTCACCAAGGCACAATGACTTGGAGAAGGTTGGATTTGCCCTGCTTAGATGTCCAGACCTGGAGCTAACCCCTGTGTTGGGGAAGTCAGTCAGAGCCAGTGGAGCAAGAGGGCAAAGGGCTGAGCCCCACTTGTGAAATCACTTAACTGCTTTGCTTCTCTTTACCTGAACAGGCTTCACTATTAATTCTTCCAAAATAGTGTTAGCCTAAATTTCACCCGGTTAAAAGCAGAGAAAACACCATTTTAATTTACTGAATTATTGCTGGAATGAAACCTTTCTCAGTAGGCTCTGTGAGGGTCATGGACTTCAGCTAGGACAACATCCCCAAATCCCTTAGCTGGACACCTTGGCTTCTGGGACACAGGAGCTGGTGGCCGTGCACAGATCCCAGCCTCATCCCCCCTAAGCTTTCAAGTCCTTTGGCATCCCCTATGGTTTCTGCAGCTGATTAGAGATGAAACAGGAGTGCAGGAATCCCAGCAGAAGAAAGCTGTTTCCCTGGAGCCCCAGGAGGGAATTAAAGACACCACCGAACATACTCAGAAAACAGAAAACATGAGTTTGTGCAGAGCAAGCTGTTGGGGAGTGGCTCTGAGGATAAGGTTGGATCTCCCACCCCCACGATCCCGCTGCTCCAGTCACCCAGTCCCCGTGCCAGGCAAGTGCTGGCCACATGGGGATGGCGGTGGGCAGCCCGTGTCCCCAGCCCCACGAGGGCCCCTGAGCAGAAGGCAGCTGGCCCGCAGACTGCTCGAGGCACGGCTGTGTCCCTGTTCCCTCGGCTGTGGCTGGGCGTCCTCGCTCACGTGGCAGCGGAGGGATCACAGCAGCTGGGGACAGGAGAGCCACCAAAACACACACGGACTCTGCCTCCCCCGGCAGCACCCCTAGCACGGGGATCTCAGACCCCTGCCAGCCCCTCATCCCTCTATGGTGAGAGGGCTCAGCTCAGCATCTCTGTTTAAAACACGGCGCTTTTCCCCACGTCCTCCCCTGGGATAATGGCTGCGGCCCAAGAAAGTTAGCAATGAATTCCCGGGAAGTGGCTGTTGCTGCAAAAATAAAGTATCCGTTATTGCTAAAAAACTTTTTTCATCTTTGAGGGGAAAACACATGCCACATGATTTCCAAAAAGGAGCTGGTCTGGTTTACAAATACAGTACATTAATAGCTTTGTAAACATTTATTCAGTATGACAGCTGACTGCAACATGTGGCATTAATTAGAAGACTCAGCAATGTAGCATATTAAGAGCTAAGTTAAATCTGAATTAGCTGGGTTTGTTGAGACTAAACACCCGTGGGGGAAGTCCTCGGATCTAATACATTATGACTCACTTGACACGGGAGACCCACAGGCCCGATTCCCAGTACACTGGGGGGCCCTTATTCATACTCCATCTGCACACGAGAGCTGCGAACTCTCAGGATCCCATAGATCAGAGGGTGTTGATTTTGGGACGTTGCGACAGAATGGGGCACGCGAGTCCCTGGTTCCCAGCTCCCCGAACCTTCCTGAGGAGGGAGCGGATGGAGACAGCACGAGCTCCCTTCTCCTTTCCAGACACACAGAGAGAGCACAGACAGGAAGGGGGAGGATTTCACATTCCCTTGAGCTTAAGGATCTTGCTCAACCCTCCCACACAGGCACCTTCCCAGGCACGGGTGACACAGCTTCTGCCGCATACGCCGCCGCCAAGAGCCTTTGGTGACGATGCGGCTGCCCGGGGGTTCTCCGTCACCAGTGCCACGAGGAGCTGCCTGGTGACACCTCACCACTGAGCAAGCTCAAACCTGCACCCCGAGCTTCCTGCTCTGAGGTCAGCCAACAATCTGTGTTTTGGCCCAGGGGACCGAGACACCTCCTGGCTCTGCTGCCTCGGCAGCCTTTCAGGGCAGTGTGTTTAGGAGCTGCCACGGGGACGGGAAACCCACGGCTCTGGTTCCTCCTCCAACCTGTCCTGTGGCTCAGGGCATCACTGACCTCCGGCCCCTCGCTGCCTTCACCTGAAAAAGCTGAGAAATGCGTGCTGAAGCTGTCACCAGAACTGTGACAGGTGGCAAAGCCTTGTGAAATAAATGAAATGCCTCGTGAGCATCCCAGTGTCACGGGGTTTCACTGCAGCGGCCACAGGCTGAGCCAAGGCCAACTCACAGCAGCCACACTGGCCAAACACCGGCCACTGGGCTACTTCTACCTCTCAGACCCATCTCTTGTGTCATTTGCGTTATGTCAAGTCAGGGCAGCTTGCTGACAGCCAGGGATTTACATCAGAGAAGAACTTTTTTGACATTCAGGAAGACCAGGATCAGTTCTCCATCTCAGATTAAAGCCAGAACCAGTTGGAATTGTGTAGCTGGGTGGAGGAGACGGACCAGCACAGACCAAAGGGTTTGAGCTGCTAGGTCTCAGCTGATCCCTAGTAACAAACACACCAAAAGCCTTGATGTTTATGTGACACCCTGGTGTAAATGGACAGTCTGCTGTGTACAGCCACAGGTATTTGGGACAAATGCAGGAGCTGCTGGAGCCAGTCCAGAGGAGGCCCCGGAGATGCTTCCAGGGCTGGAGCCCCTCTGCTCTGGAGCCAGGCTGGGAGAGCTGGGGGTGCTCACCTGGAGAGGAGAAGGCTCCAGGGAGACCTCAGAGCCCCTTGCAGGGCCCAAAGGGGCTCCAGGAGAGCTGGAGAGGGACTGGGGACAAGGAATGGAGGGACAGGGCACAGGGAATGGCTTCCCCCTGCCAGAGGGCAGGGATAGATGGGATATTGGGAAGGAATTGTTCCCTGGGAGGTGGTGAGATTGAGCAGCACAGGGATGGAACACTCTGGGCAGGGCTGTTTCCACCTGACAGCTCTAAAGCCAGCTTTTCTTGCCCTGGGCTCCTTACGTTGGAAGCCTAAAAGTTTGTGTGATTAGCAGCACATACGAGAGCACCTCCAGAGGTGGTGCTGAGTCCCCACAGCCCTCACAAATTGAATCCCTGGTTATGAGAACTGGATAAACCATCTCAAAAGCAATCCCATTATTATCTGTGGCAGTTGCAGCTTCTCAGAAACAGTATTGCTAATACTAATTGCCAAAAGCAAATAAAATAAATCTCTGCATGGGTCTGTGTTCTTCATTATCCTGGAGCAGATATCACCACTCTTATCCAAGTTTCTTTCCTTTCATCCCTTCACACACAATTTTATCCACAATAGATCTGCCAAATGGAGAGTAAAACTACTAATGTGTCACATAGACAGCTATTTCCATAATTTAAGCCTCTTTGTTCTTATTAATGTTGCATCAAGGTATTGGCCTGCAATGGTTGCTTTTGAAATGGGTTGCCAATAAAATTGAAAAGCAGAGGACAAGAAAATAAGGAATATATTTATAACTAAACAAATTGTATCATCGTGTTTCTATTATAATCTTCATCTGAAGTAATAAAAGAGGCTGGTCAAAAATTGAATGTACAGCAAAAATTTCTGAGATATCCACATTTCAAATAATTGGCATGAAAAGCCCAAACCCCCAGACTTTGGGGGAGATGAAAACTAATGAAAATAGTTTGTTGTGACCCCCTCCCCTAAATTCTTCTTTTTATTAAGAACTATCTAATTTCCACTTGAGCATTTCAAATGGAGGTCAGCTCTTTCATCCCTTATACTATAAATAATGTGTACTATAATCGAAGGCAGAATTAAGTCAAGAGGAAGCTTTTCAGCTTCTCCAAAAAGGAACATTTTGCTATGTTCCAAATTTTTTCCAGTAGAATAAAATCTCACAGGAAAAAAAAAAATCAACTGCTGTTAGAGTAGCTATTGGTAGAACTAAAAAATATCAATAATTCTCTTTCCATGGCTGTTTCAAAGCTATCTAGGTTTTGTACATGAATAGAGGCTTCTCTAAACTAAAATAAAACGGAATGGCCAACTCCTGACTTTAACACAAATCTCTGGATATTGGATATTTACTTAAAGGCCCCAACTCCAGGAAACAAGTAATTACATGAGAGTCTCAGCTCTCATTAACAGAAAAACTAAATTAAAAGAAGCAAGTTTCCTTGCTGGTGTGCAAGGAAATCTTGAAAGTATGACCCAAATACATCCCAAATCCCAAAATCCAGAAGCCAAATAGACTTCCTGTGTATGAATTCTTATCAGCTTTTGATGCCCGTCTCTTGATTCTGGAGCATTTTAGGTTGGCAGAATCATTTTCCTGCTCCTCCTCTTACCCTTTGCCAATACTTCTACAGAAATCGAGGTCTAAAGTGCAGTTCCCTTTGGAAGAGATGTTTGGAAATCCAGTAATTTCCCCACATTTTTGTGAAACAAAGAAAATAAATTTAAGAGTATCAGGAGGATGAAGCTGATTTCATTGTACGGTCAAACCTGTCATCCCTAAGTCTGAAGAATAAAGCCTTATTCAACAACTCAGCCCCAGTGCCAAGGAACAAATCTGCCAGTGGCAACTCCGTGCCTAATAAAGCTCTTGTGCACAAGCCTTCTCCAGGGTCAGGAGCCGGAGCCAAGGCCAGCACATCCAGCAGGGCCACACAGGACCCCTGAGTGCCCTCAGACAGACCCACACAGCTCTGATCACTCACCCAAGTGCCCTAGCAGCCTGGAGGTATTTTTTTTATGCAGTAACCGACTCACTTTTCAGAGGAAACTTCTCACCCTAATGAAGCTCTGGAATAAAGCTGTTGAGCCTGGCCCTAAGAGTAGCATTTCCCTCAACCATAAAACACAGGCTAAAATGTAGATCTTTGAGCAGATGTACAGCACGTTTAAGGTGTAACCCCTGGACATGGAGAGGAAATCTCCTATGATGCCCAAAGGCAGGGATGATGAATCCTGCAGAGTGTGTTCATCCAGATGTGCGTGTGCCCATCTCTCTGACAAGACTAAAAACTGCCCTGTTTGCTGAATCTGGATGAAATCAAAGATCTCAAAGTGACTGCGAGTTTCACATAAACTGCCAAATAGGAAAACACGATATGAGCACTCACATCTTCCCCCACTAATAATACTCAATATCCAAAGCCCAAATAGTGCCACTGGAATACTCTGGAGGTAGGAATGAGTGTCTGGGAAACCAAGGAAAAAGTAGAGTGTACAGATGGCTGTATATTTATGGCTGAGCATACACAAATAATCACTTTCCATATTATCAGGTCATTCCAGAGGCCGAGACTTTAAAAAAGCCATCACACCGTGAGGTTTCCAGCAACACGCAGGGCCAGATCCTCTCTTTGCCGAGCAATACTGAGGGTGGTATTTGCTGAGCCTGCTTTAGTTTTACTTTAGTTTTACTCCTCCAGTCACGGCGACCACATCGTGCTCCGATGCTTTAGAGCACTGCCAGTACAACCAGAGCCCCACTGCAGCCTGTCCCCTTTCTCCAGGAGCGTGGTGCCACAAGTATTCCCACGGCGGAGCGCAGCCGTGCCAGAGCTCAGAGGACTTGGGCCAAGTTCACACGCGCGTGCGCTGCCCCATGCATTCAGCACATCCCTGCCCTGGGAGGGGAGAGAGTTCCGGGCGCGGAGCTGTTCCAACAACTCCTACATGTGGGAGTGAATATTCTCTGCTTAAATGTCCCCATACGCCCACGGCCATTTCCCTTCCCCTTGAGGAAGGGACTTCAACGCAGCCCCGTTGCAATCCTTTACCAGCCACCCAGCCCATTGCAGCACTGGTCCATCACCCTGGCTCATAGGAAACCCAGGAACCTCAAAGGTCAACCGGCTTCCCAAACTTCCCAACCTCTCTCTGTGTGCTGGTTATGCTGAGTAAGAACCAACAGGGTCCTTGCTATAGGGGCAGAGCTGTCCATCATAAACAGCTCCTTCTCCTCTGCTCCGAGGGGTAAGAGGTTCAGTATTTTCTGTTTTGATGGTCTTTAACACTGCAGTGTGAATCTCAAGATAGGAGCCAGAAAAATTTTACAATTGCAGAAGACTCAAAACCTAGAGAGTCAGGAGGTCTGGTTCTAATCTTCAATTTAACACCAGGGTGTAACTCCAGGCAAGCCTGGGTTTCTTTTTCATTCTTTGATTGTTTTCACTGTAAGCTCTTTGGGGCAGGAACTGTGTCCCATTGTGTTGTTACAGGGTGTAGAACAATGGGCCCCTGACCTCAGCTAGGGAATCAAGAGATTACGAGAATTATTTAGAGGAAATCTGTGGTTAAACAAGGAATTGGAATCAGACCTCAAGTCCCCGTCAAGTGCCAGTACCAGATGAGTATCCTTTTTTACCCTTCGTTAAAAAAAGTCATAATCCCCATTTATTGTTGTCCAACATTGGCCATTTTTCACACGTCTCTTTGCCTGCCCAACATCTAAAGAGCCTCCGCCTTCCCCCAGCTCTGCTGCCACGCTGGGGCAGAGCCTCTCTCCCCGGCAGCCGCGACGCTGGCACTGCAGCTCGTTCTGCTTCTGATAAAAAGGGTATCTGGGGAAGGAAGCACCAGAAGGAAATCAAAAGGAAATGCAAGGGCTCGCTGTGTTTGTGTGTGCGCATGGGATTCTTCAGCTGTACATCGGAAATTAATTCCAGCCAGGGTGAGCTCTGTGTGGTCTCACCAGCCATCCAAGTCAAACTTCAGCTCACGCCAGCTGCCAAGCAGAGTCGTGGAGGAGAAAAAGGTTCAAGACAACGTGGAAAAGGAACAAAGAAGCCAAAAAGAGTGAGCTGGTGGTATTTTTTCCTCCAAGTTTTTCCTTTTTTTTCCCTCTCCCTCTCTTTTTTTTTTTTTAAACAAACCACCTGGATTTTAAGATCTCCAGAATCCCATTAAAGGGCTTTTACTCCTTCTTGAATTGGAGGCGTTTGATGAAAAGGGGTAAGGGGAGTGAAGTGTGTCTGCCTGTGGGAGGGGGAGAGGAGGGGGAAGAGGGGGAGATAATGGGGCATGGGAGCCCTTAATTTCTCCTGTCTCCCCTGCCGGTAATAGGGCTGGATGTAAACACTGCTCTGGTGAATGTTGGAGAGTGATTACAGGATAGCTGGGGAAGGAGGAAGCATTTTGAAACCACAAGTAGGAAAGCAGCTCTTTGAAGGAGGGTTAGTAATTTCTTTTTTCTCTGTGCCCTCTTCCCTTGCTCAGCAGCCCCCCTTCCCCTCCGTCCTCCACCTTCTGTAAACACAGAGGCAGAAATTAGACGTGGGCCAATCTGTTAAACTTCAGGAGGCAAAGTGGGCTTGGCAGCTGCTCCCGTTCCGTAGGATACAAAAGAAGAGGCTGACGGCACTGGAATGGGCCTTTCTGCTCTTGGCTGTGGAGCAGCACCCAAGGAGCTGAAGAGGAGGGAAGGCACAGACTGCTGCCATGGAAAAACATCGTGGAGCAGGATGGATGTTTGTAAAAGGAAGACTGCATGTTCTCAGCAGGAATTGTCCAGGCACTAAAGTGCTGATGGCTGAGCAAAGAGCAGCTTCAGGGCGTCCACCTGCGTGGAAGGTCCAGAGGTGATCTTACCAGAGCAGGCTCATCCAGGCTAGAAGCTGCTGAGGGGGAACACCACCGTCCCCTAACAGCCAGATGGGCTCTGGAGCCTGGTGTTCGACTTCTGCCCTGAATAACTCAACTACTTTGCTCTGCCCTGGTTTTCCCCATGTGCAAAACTCCTCCAGAAAGAGCCTGACTCCAGTGGTTGGGAAGAGCTGGGCATTACTTCCAGAACAAGCCACCCATGGGGGAAAATTCCTTCAGCAAAAACACGTTTGCCACCTGTCCTCAGATGTGAGGGATGTGTGTTCCTAAACACTGGGGATTTATATTCACAAGGTAGGGCAGAGAAAAGAAAATGGAAACATTCCATCTGCCCAAGAGTTTTAGAGGATTTATGGTAAAATTCCCCATCTTAGTCCTGCAAGGGCTGTTCGTTGCTGCTGTCTGAGCCACGGTCCTCCAGAGAGAGCAGAGCTGGCAGGAGCACAGTGTGCATCCCAAACCTACTGTTTGCTTTCCAGGACAATCAGAGAGCAGTTTTTCTTCCCTGAGTCAAGCCCACTCCCAGCCAAAAGCAGCGATTTTACAAGACCAAAGATGAATTCAGCCTTCAGGTTGCTACTAACCACGCCAGAGACTTTAAGATGAGTTAAATATCTCATTCTCCAAAATCCCATAGCTACTGGGTATCTAACTCCCCTCAAAAGCATTTCAGGTATCTTGTAGGGTTATTCAGCTCCTATATTCAGTTTTTAATCAAAGATAGTCTTTAACTGCAAGATATCCTGATGGCCTTTTAATTAAATCTGCTGCTTAATACATCCACCCCTTGACACTGCCCCAGGCTGGTGGTGTTTCCTTGCACGACAGCACCACCACGAAAGCCTCCCTTTAAACAACTGTAAATGCTGAAGAGTACACATCCTGTACTAACCACGCATGGTTTACAAGCTGAAATAAATACACCAGACTGCTCTGGTGCATGCACGGAGCCATATCTATAAAAAGGTCATTATATTGCTATTGTTTATCCATGTAAGTTTGCTTAACCAACATATATAAATATAAGGCAGCCCAAAAGCTATTTATATGCTGTCCCCGAGCAGTCTTTTGTTAGGTCTCAATGCAAGAATTTATGTATTAACTATAAGAACTGACCAAAACAGTGATAACATGAAAACTGATACAGAATGTCCTTCAGACAAGGTGGAACAATCCTGATATTCCCAGATTCCCACCCGCTCCTCATTCTTCACATTTTTTTCCTTCTTTACTGTTCTCCTTAAACTCCCTGGTCTGTATATCTGCAAGATCTCATGCTATAATTGGAGACTTTCAACTCTATTGCACCCCAACACCTCTTTAGTGATCATCAGCTACAGTTCGTTGCTTTTGAGCATCCACCAGCCCATGAATAAATTAGCCACCAAAAACCCCCAGTTGTTAGATAACTCCTGAGACTTTGTTCCAGTTTTTATCTCTACAAAGGTCTCTTACCTGCTGTAGGCTCAGCAGCAGCCTGAGAGTATGTGATGAAACAGCACAGTTCTACACTGCCAGTTCCCAACCTTCTTTCCTTTCCTTCACCCCCTTCCTTCTCTCCCCAGACCAGATATCTCTATCTCTTCCAACAGGACAGACCCTCTAATGGAGACTGGGACCTTCTTTCCCCCACTTCTACTACTTGAAAATGTGATTTCCCATCCTGGGAACCACCAACCCCATATGCAAGTCCTGCTGCCTGGGCAGGCAGAGCAAAGCTGGTGTGGTACAAGGGCGCACCACTTAACAGGCAGCAAATAAGACCCACACAGGCAGAGGCAAGTGAAGCTGCTCAAGGAAGTGCTGGAATGACCATCCCTGGAAGTGTCCAAGGCTGGGCTGGATGGGGCTTGGAGCAGCCTGGGATAGTGGAAGGTGTCCCTGCCCATGGCAGGGCTGGAATGGGATGAGTTTTAAGGTTCCCAAACCATTCCATGACTCTATGTTCAAACAACACATAGATGTGGCACTTGGGGACGTTGTTTCAGTGGTGAACACGGTGGTGCTGGGTTAGTGGTTGGACTCAAGGCCCTTAGAGGCCTTTC
Source organism: Falcunculus frontatus (assembly GCA_013398115.1). Classification (NCBI taxonomy): domain Eukaryota; kingdom Metazoa; phylum Chordata; class Aves; order Passeriformes; genus Falcunculus; species Falcunculus frontatus. The sequence goes on along the minus strand of VZRV01001675.1, from coordinate 493,946 downwards.
CCAACATTAATAATTCCATAAAACATCTCAGAGAGGCTGCCACGGGTGACGCCCAGAAAGACAAAAAGCACCATCACATCAGAAAACAACAACTCGGGAGCTGTTTGACACCCTGTACCTGTAAAGCTGCAACACCAGAGCCCTGCACTGCTCTCCCTCCACTCCAGGCTTCTCCACAGGAGCCACCGCACGGAATGGGCACAGGAACCAGCAGGAAATGTGCTGCCTGCCCTGCCACAGGTGCCACATCCTTATCACACTCCATCATACGACTCTGACTTACCTTTTCCTCTGTCCAAAGCTGGCACATGGTCTAATGCTGCTTTTGTTAATGAACAATCATGATTTAGCCATAAAACAGTAAATGGTGCTGTGAGCTCATTAGACATTAACAACACCCTGAAGTTCAAGCATGTTATCTGCACCAGAGTATTGCAGGGCGTGCTTATCACTTGGGAGAAGCTGAGCTGTGGGCTCCCGGGAGGGTTCAAATGTCATCTGTGGAAGAGGAGGGCGGGAGGCAGAGTAACTGGAGATGATCAATCTCAAAAAGGCAATAACTGCAAACTTAAGATATGAAAGCACATTAGTTCCCACAAATGGCTGAGGCTTAAACCCAAGCACAGCTACAGCCAGGAGGGTACAGTCAGCCAAGGTGCTATAAAGGCGTGATGTTATTACTTCCAAGGGATGCCATTAAAACTCTGTTTACAAACCTAATGTGCCAGGGAATGGGTCAAGGAAAGAATTATTAGCAACAAAGCTATTTGATCTCTTTTATGATCCAATGAGTCATATCACTTCATACTCCAGAAGGTGAATAATGCAAACCTCAAGCCTGTTGATTTATACATGTGTCCAGAATCCTGTGTTCTTTAACCCCAGATGCCCTCTTAAGCGTGATTCATCCTAAATCAAATGGGAGATTGGGTGCTATCGTCCACACTCTCCCCTCCCACTCCCTAATTGAAAAGGTGATTGACATCCTGGTAGAATAAAATACCAGTGCCCAGTGATGGATGGCCAGGGCAGAGGATGGGGTCAAGATACAGAACTTGCAGATATAACTCTATCCTCCTCCCCTGATGGGACGGTCCCAGTTTCACCTAACACTCCCTCTGGAATGCTGGAAACAGAGTCACTGAATAATTTAGGCTGAAAGGGACCTCTGGAGGTCATCTGTCCATCTGGACACGCTTAAGTGGGTCAGATCTGGGTAGATGGAAGAGCTTTCTTTTCACGACACACTCCTTGCTGCAGCTTCACCAAAGGCATGGGACCATGATCCAAACTGGTCAGAAATTGCAGCAGAAAACTTCAGAGTCCAAATGGGACAAATCCTGGGATGTTCCTCAGTGGCGTGCTGGTCTCAACAAAGCCCTGGCATAAACCATTTGGCTTCCAGTGGAAAATCTGCTGCATCATCAATCAGCTCGTTCTCCCAGCTTCTAGCAAGCTATGGGCTTTAGGTTCCCACATCCCAGCAGGCTTTAGGACTGTGTGAAAGATTGATCTGCAACCAGAGCATCCTGTGTCCCCAGGGTAAGTGCAGAACAGCCACTGCAGAGAAATTCTGAGCTCTGGGAAAAACATGAAGGATGCAAAATCTACTGCTGCTGTTCAAAAAGTAACTCAAAAGCGGCTCAAGGCTACAAAAGAGCAGGTGTTTGCTTTGAATAATCTCATGTTTTCACCAATATCATTATCAAAAAGCTAAATATTCCTGAAATGTTAAGTTGTGCAAATTTTCTTCTTCTCCATTAATCTCCAAGACATTCAGGGCAATTCAAGAAAATACCAGTGAAATAATTCGAAGGAAACCAAAAGCCCTGTGTTTTCCAGTACATTCATAGTTCCACTGGTTTCACAAATACCTGGAAGCATGTCCAAGCCTGGAGCTTTGGAAGGTTTCTAAGACCCATGGCATAATGCATTGTGTATCCCGACCTGCCCAGCAGAGAAATCACTGCAGGCCATCCATGATTTCCATGTCTGCCCCACATTGTTGTGTCCACTCTGCACGTTCCCTACGGTCCTTAGAGCTTGAGGATGGGCGCGAAGCTGTTCCTGAGACACCGGGAACGCTTCCTTTTCGGAGACTTGAGTTCTTTGCATGAGAGACCAACAAAAAAACCCCCAAACCCAAACAGATCCATGGGATTTGCCGATATTCAACCCCTGGAGCCCACCCAAGATCCAGACCATGGCCGTGTTGTTCTTGTGATGGGTGAATGCAGCGATTCCATGGCATTGTGAGCAACATTCTCCATCGCAATGCAAAGTTTTGTTGTTATTTTTTCCAGAGCTGAAGCCAGCAAGAAGGAGAAGCTGGGCTGAAGGAGCAAGGCCATGTTCAAACTCGAGCAGTTTATTAAGAAAGCTGAGCAACCAACCCTCTATCTCCCTTCTGCCTCGCCAGTGCTTTGCATTTCCTGTCTCAAATCTGTGTTCAGTCCTTGAATTTTTTCCTTTTGATAAGAAATTCCCACAAATCCAAACGGAACCAAAATGTGGATAAGGGATAAAAGCCGTACTAAACACTGTTTTAGAAGAAGGTACTAATGCAGTGCGACGAAATAATCTGAGCCTCACCACAGATCAGTAATGATCTACCTTCTACACCACACCCAGTTTTGCAGGATTGAAACAAATCTGATCTTTTAAAGTTTTCATCTGGATCCAAAGCATCCATATCTCTTTGGGCTCATCATTGCAATGTTCCACCAAGCCCCGAAGTCCATATATTCAATTTGGATTTCAATTAATCCACCTTTTAGACACCCAGTCAGAAAATGGGCTGATCTGCATGAACACATTGCCTACTCACTAAACCATTTTACCCAGTTCATCAAGCACTGCCCACAGCCTTCACAGCTGCAGTTGCTGGGGCACGAAGTGTATCTCCAGCAGAAATTTAGGAAACATTCAATACAGGATGTCAAAGAATTTTCAATGAAAACTTACTCATAGACCACTTGTGGACAGGAATCCTATATTACAATTTAGACCAGACTTAGACAGCTGTCGGCAACAGCCAATCTTGTTCTGCTAGTTTTCCCTAGTATCTTGAAAATGAGACCTATTAGTTCTTGTCTATCCTCAGACCTGGAAAATTATTGGCTCCTCTCTTTAGGATCCTCTCTGTGTGGGGAGAGCCCCCACAGTGCGCAGCATAAGCCGGGAATTGCCACCTTCAGCCAGAACCCAAAGCCATGGAGCTCCAGCCAGGAGGACTGGACAGCAGCCTGCTATCTCCGTGCGGCTCAGCAGGACCACACATAAACAGGATTTAAGTATTTATTTTCCCTTCGCCATCTAATGTCAAACGTAACAGCCACGTGTAGTAGTTAACAACTGTGGTGTAAGGTATGAGCAAAACCATTACAAACTGGGCTTTAGATTTAACCTGCCTGCTACACCACTGATCACTGCAAGTCACAAATTATGTCATTTCAGCAGGGGAGCTACTGCCAGCAGAAGGATTAGCAACATCAGTTGTAACGAGCCACTTCACTTCCAAATAACATTAAGAAATTTACAGTGCCTGGAATTGCGATGATTAAATGGATAACAGAGTTGAATAGACCGGATATGGATCACTTCTAATTTTCCACTCGTATCCAGTAACCCATCATAAACTTTCCCGAGTCCTTTGGTCTTCATTTCTCTCACACCAGAATATTTAAACAAAAAAAGATGATCCGTCACTGAAGTTATAGTGGTGGAAAACCAATGGGAGATAAGAAGCTGGCCACAAATTCCCAGACTTAGATGTCCTGTTTCCAATTCTGGCTGTGTTGGGGAGAATTAAGAGAAATGCCAATGAAGTGACACAAAAGTGAAAAATTAAACCAGACCTACAGAACATGAATCTATGACTTTTTCTGATTATAGAGAGTCCATACTCATGTATCCAGTTTCACAAAATCATTATTCCCTATTCCCACGAGTACAGACTGGTCACATATCCAAGGACCAAGACCTCAGACAGAGCACAGCTGGTTTAAAAGAGTTGAAACAGGGTAATTACCTCAAAAGAGCAGAGATCTAAAGAGAAGTATTGATTTTGATGAGGTTTTTTTCCTAGAAATGTCAGAATGTTTGTTAGATTTCTGCATTATTTACCACAGTAAAAAAGTTCAAGTGACTAATCCCCCTGACAAAGTGTCTTGGTAATATTTAATCAATTTTTTAAGTAGGCCTGTGGGACACGGGAAGTTTAGCATTTTATTCCAAATGGGAACAATCCCTTCCTCAAACAACAGAATTTCTGAGGGAGCAGAATTCCTGTACTACATATGGCTACAGAGAGGTCTTTTACACAAGTCTTGAACATTTCCTTTGCAGTTCGAGCCACTTAAACAATTACAACACTATTGTCTCTTCTTGTTTCCTTTCTCAATTCCACATCAAATCTGCAAACGCCTCTGAGTGGAAGCTGTTGGTTCTGCTGCCATACCCTTCCTTATTCAGCTTTAGTGACACTAAAAGTTTAGTTGCACTAAGTTTATTCCTGTCAGAGCAGCTTGGGTCAGTTTTAATCCAACACACCCACCCCAAGCTGTGACCTCCCCAAAATGGGCCAATCCACCTGGAAAAATCCACGCTTCGCTCTTTCTTTCCACATTAAAGTAATGACATAAAATAATCAGATGCTGGAATGTGTCTTGGCATGAACAACAAACACAGGCAGCTTTATTAGCTGTTTCCCTGGAAGAAAGCTCCAAAGACCCTCCACACATTCACTAATGTGCACTGGGAATGACCTCAGCTCTTCCAGGCCAGGCCGGGGCAAAAGCTCCTTTAAACATCTTTATAACTCACTTTATACTTTACTTCATTACTAGCAGGGAAGGATGGAAAAACACTCCCGTTGCCTGGGAAACTTGCGGAAAGGGGAATGATGGATTGCAAAGGGGACTTGGCATCGTGGTGCCTCCCAAACCTCCTGCCACCGAGCGTGGGTTTCCTTCAGCTGGGAGTATTTAACAGGCTGTGCTATTTCAGGGACAGGGAACCACTTGGGATCCCTCAAACGCCTCTGCAGAACTGGAGGGTTTCGTGGATGCTTCTCAGTCTTGGAACTGCCAGCTTTCTGGGGGAAATACCCCAAAATCTACTGATATAGCCTGGTTTGGGGACATGGGTACAGCCCGGGGTAAGGTGCTCAGCAGCAATTCAGGATGGGTATTTGATATTCTGGCAGAGTATTGCTGTCCAAGTGCCTCTGGCCAGAGCCGGGTGGCCTGGTCTAGCCAACCCTCACCGCATCTCAGAAGGGATCATGCAAGTGCAGTTCCCTGGAGTTACTGAAGAGCAAACAAGGAAGCAGAGGGGTTTTGGAATCGGAACTGGCGCCAGCTCCACTTTCCTGCTGTCATCAGACTGTGCTGAGGAGCTAACAAGGATCTACACAAACTCAGGGGCAAAATCTGGTTTGTTCTGTGGTGGCAAAATCCCAGGTGGGGGGAATTCACTTCCATCAGCTACACCTTGCACAGTGCCTGACCAGGGAGAACTCCATTGTAAACCAGGACGAGATCACTGGAGGGAGGGATGCAGAAACAGAAAAGAAGGAGAGAAAGATATTAAATATGCATATGGTTTCAAGAGAGAAGAAAATAACAGATTCAGAGGTAAACAGAAGAGCTGGGTAACAGTAGACAGAAAGCAGAACAATGCATAGAGTGAGGCACAGAGCAGAGTCAGCTTTTCTTTGAGGAGCTGGGGTCAGCTGAACTCTGTGTCCATCAAAATCAATCATTGACCAGGCAGGGCTGAAATCCTGCAAGAGCAGCCCTTGCTCAGAGTGGACAGCAGAGACTCCAAACCCAGCCATCAGAAACCCTGCAAATTGCTGTGTGCTGCCAGGGAGGGGCTGGACAGGAGTCGTGGCCAATGAGGACTTGAACAATAATAGACAAGAATCTGTGCTGCTTCTCAAACCCTTCATCAAGCAAGTTACCACCACTTGGGTCCTTGACTCTGGGGCTGATGTGGAGTTCCTGCTCTGTCAGTGCCACCAGCACTTCTCACCAGGACTGAGAAAGTCTTGCGCTGGCTGTCACAGTAACAGACACTCTCTACTATCTGTAGAGGCTTCCAAGCTTCCTGTACCACCAGATCTTAAAAATACTTGGCAAAAGCAGTCAAATATTTCTGTTTACATTACAGATTGACAAGACTCTGCCCTGGCTTCTCCAAGTTTACCCCTCCAGACCTAAGTCCAAGTCCCAGTCCTGAGCTCTGACCAAAAAAGAAACACCTCCAAAATCTTGTGTAGGACAGTTAAAGAATGTGCTGGACCATGGGGTCACGAAATAAGGGGTCACTTAGCAAAGCAATTCACAGGGAGATGAAGGCTGGTGAGGGCTTCTGGCATTTCAGACAAGCATAAAACCTTGAAAGCAAAGTCTTGTACAGCCTGAATCCTGAAAGTTCCTCCAAAAGGAACGTCACTGCCAGGGATGGATGGACTTACAAAAGACTTACAAGACAGTAACTCCACTCACTGAACCACGACTCCCCATGGTATCAGTACAAACAGGAGTAATGACAAGTCTCAGTCTCTGGAGGGAGGTTTGGAAACCTTGGAGAGTCCTCATAAATGAAGCCTCAAAGCTCCAGTTTCTCCCCAAATTCTCAGTCCGCTGCATACCCAAGATTTAAAAATAATAAAAATAAATCCAACACTTGCATAAATAAAATATAAATGGCATCCTGTGTTCTCTCCCACACCCCATTCTTCCTCCCTCCTCTTTCCTCATTGTTTGTTCAACAGGAAGTTGGCTTCGCTGCGAGGTACACCAAGCCATCTGTCAAAAACATGGAAACAGTTAACAACGCACACAGAGGCTGGAACGACTTGTTACAGAGCCTATTTAAGGTCAGAACCATAGGCTGAGCTTTGGGAGAGCGATTCAAGCCCCAGACTGTGGCTGGTTAAACCAAATTACAGCTTTTCCCTTCTGACACAGGGAATGGCGCTTTGCTCAAGTGGGAGCTCGTGTGAGATGCACCAAAGCTGACTGGACAGCGCTCCAGGGAGAGCGAATCCTCACAGGAAGGTTTGGCACATCAGAGCAGATGAAGGAGTGTGGGCTAGTGGAACCCTGAGACAGTCCTTCTCGTACACATGCAAAGGTACGAGGGAATGGGACTGACATAGAAACACTTTTCGAAGTGTTTCTACCGGAAATAAAGGATAAGAATAAATTCTTAGAGATTTCTGAACTTTGGGGATCTTTGCAAAACCTCCCTTCCGAAGTCAGACCAGATCTGCCTTCAGTCTTGCTCTAGGCCAACTGTTGGACTGTTGCCTGTAAACACGAGGGACTCCAAACAGAGCTTGAACTGGTCCCAAGATGGGGAAAGACAGATCTGCCTGATTTTGAAATAAGTGGTTTTGAAGCCGCATGTTGATTCACTAGGCCTTCCAAAGGAGGGGGAAGGGAAGAATATCTGATTCAGAAGTGAAATCGTGCATTAGGTTGACTTGCTTGGCAGAACTTCTAACAGCTTCATACATTTCACTCCCAGGCTGGAATACCCTACCTAGAAAGGGACCAGGAGGTCACTGCAGTTTTTAAGTCCTTGATCCTGCTGAGGCCACCCAACAGAGCTGCCATAGAGCAATGGCTGCAGCAGCATTTGTTCTTCTTTCTTTCCAGAAAAGAAAGTGACCCCCATTTGCTCAGTGGTGGGAGAGAAGAGCCAGATGGCTGGACCTGAGCAAGGCACGCGACCCTGGAGGAGGAGGCTGGGGGTGAAAGGTTCCATAAACCGATTACTGGGAAAGCACGCAACTGGAAACAAATGCTAATAAAAATTGCAACATTCGGACGTCAAACGCCTTAAATCATCACATTTCTTTAATTTAAAAATGCAGGATAAAAGAAACTAAAATGACTCCGCAGCACATTTAAGCTGATCCAGTATTTTCCAGGCGTGTCCCTAATTTATTTCACAGCAGAGGTCTTAAAGAGTAGTTATAAATTATCGCTAAACACGGAAGGAAGACTTGGGTTTATAAGAGCACACCTAAAAAGTCACCCTCTCTTTCAGAAACACCATCAACAAAATCTTGTAGCATTAGAAAATATACTTCGTCCCAGAGCTTAAGTTGGAAGTATTCAAGTCAGAATATTTCTATTTCTATTTTCTTTCAGGAGATTTCTATTGGCTTCAAACCCAGACAAAACCGAGAGCCACGGTAACCCTTAATTCAAAGGGTCTGGGTAAGGAGCAAGCCAAGCTGCCAATGTTTGGGGAAGAACCACCAAAGATACCAGACCTAGAGCTGTTCTCCAGGTTAGGTTTTTGCCTTTATTACAGCCAAAACAGTGAAGGAAAGATTTGGGCATTTATGTTTCATTCAGCCTCAGAAAACCTTTTAAAGGTTTCCTCCAAGCCATGGAAATGTCAAACTCCTCAGGCATCTCAGAGCCCCCTGTAGCCCAAGTTCCCCAGTTTGAGGGTTTCTCAGGGCTGCCCAGACTCTTCTCATCCCCCGAGTGCACAATGATAATAAACAAACCTAAGGCTATGCTCTAAACACGAGCACTAAACAGAATTAATTGAAACAAAGCTTAACAAACAAAAATAAAACCAAAACGCACGACAGCATGTGGGGATTTGGGGCTAATCAGAACCAGCTCCCCTGCACTTCCAGCTCCCACTCAAGTTTTCAACCACTGAAAATGAAAACCTTTCTGTTTTTAAGAAGCTACAATATTCTGACGACAACTTGACCGAAGTCAAAGAGTTTGCTTTTGTTGATCTTTCCCCCCAAGACATGCGAGGTTGCACCTGACTGGTTTACAGAGCACCTCTATACTCAAAGAAAAACACAAAACTAGACCCTAATGGCATCTCTGGGACCTGGACAGGACACAGGGTTGAGCACGACCTGCTCCAAGCTCTCCACGTGCTCACCTTTCTCTGGACTGACATCTAAAGCCCAACTCCCGCAGAACCTTCCTGGCCCTGCAGCAAGGCACTTGCAAGCCCTCTGAGGATCATGAAACGATTTGACAATACTGCAAAAGACACATTTACCCATGAATGGAGAGGTCAGACATTTCACACCTTTCTGCTCTGCAGCACGGCACACACGTGAGTCGCTGCTGAGGAACAGCACAGCCCGTTTCGCCCTTCTGCTGATTCCCAAGGAACACACCAAGCTCAGCCCGGGCACGGCATCAACACAAGTCAACATGAAACAAGGCCAGGCTCCAGCCAGAGTTCAGGTCTGTGCTCTGAGTACACTGTAGGTGTAGTTCGTACCTGCTCATCACCTAAATCTACACCCGAGTGTTGACTCTTTCCCGCTTATGCAGCACTGATGCAGCAGGAAAGGGCACCATTAGTTCGGATGTGACTGGAATGAAGGAAGGATTGTGTAACTGTCCCCAGAACAGCCCAGCCCTGGGAGCTGCCTGGCCTTATCTCTCCTCTGGCCTTTGTTTGCAGATGGAGATGAAACCTGAACACTTCCAAGGCATGGTTTTCCAAACCAGTAAATAAGTCTTACTCATGTCTCCTTCCAGGCCCTTCCACATGCCCCAGGAGGATGGCAGAAGTTACGGGACCCTCATTTGTCACTTTTGTCATTTGTTTTCTTCCTCCAATGGCTCTCCTGCCTCTATCTAATCAGGGGGACGTTTCCTGTCTTTGTTCTCAACCATTCATCCTGCAGGAATGATGATTATCATCAAACAGCATTAAAATAGAAAGCCCGGAGCCAGCACCCAATTAGCTCGGAGTTAGGGAGCCCTGGAAAGGAGCAGCGGAAGAGACCACAGACAGTCCAGCTGGCAAAAACGGGCACTGAATTACGTGTCATTCAACCACAGCATCGTCCCACCTTCAAAAATAAACTCGGGCTTCAAACCCAGCATGGGCCAAGCTCGGAGCCAAGAAACATCGCATACACTTGGTATGTCCCCAGTAAGCCAGGGGAATGTTCCAAGAGCCAGTCTGTCCACCAGTTTAAACCTCACACCAACTGGGAGACAACTGCTCCATCCACATCTCCCAGTGGGGAAAATTATCCAGATTTCCTTCATGCATCAAATCCCTGCTGCCAGGAAGCCTCGGCAATTCTCTCCTGAAGGAACAGCGAGGTGACGGAGAGGTCCTCAGGGTGGGCAGATCCTGGATCCATAGTAGAGAAAAACCCAAATCTACTTTTGCCTGTTGCCTATCCCAGCTCCCCAGACAGATGTCATCCTTGTTAGAGCTGGAAGAAATTCAGACTTGTACTTAGTTCACAACTCTGAGTGAAGAACCAGTGACAAACTGGAAGACTCTTCCAGGCTGAATAAAGACCATGAATAAGGTATGATTAAAGAATCTGGCTCACCAGTCATTTTTCCCTCACAAAGCCAGGTAATATTTTTCCTTCCTAAGAGAATAAAACCCAGTATTCCTGGTGTCCCAGAAGCAGGATGGAAGCAGCAGTTGGATGGAAGCAGCGGCATGGAAGCAGCTGGACATTAACAGCCCTAAGCTGGGATCCTGCTCTGGCTTGGGGAGATCATGAATTTCTTCCTCAGAAACTTTTTTAGTAAACCTAAAAGCACTTTGTACTGAAGACTTTTGAGGGAATGCTGCTATTTGAGAGCCCTGGAAACGTGAAGTGTTGTTTACTACTTAGCTTAGCTGACCAAAGCATTTGCCTCCAAGCAAAAATTCCAATCCTACACTGCAGAGATCCCAGGACATGTGAATCCCAACAGAAACTTCAAAAAAACCTTGGGAGAGGCTGGAGCTGGAGAAAAGCTGCTCCTAACACCTCATATGGCAAAGCCAGCCCAATCTGCAAACTCCTCTGCATCACTGGCTCTTGGCTCTGAATCCCAGATATCATTTCAGCTCATATTAGGGGGTAAATAACAAGTGTTGACCTCTAAGAAGTGGGGAAATTCAGACCCAGTCGTTGGGCCTAACCCCTTGCTGCTGACTGGAAAAGAACCAAGTCAGGTTTAAAAATACAAATACGTTCACATTCAATTCGTTTATTCATATTCAATACGTTTCATATTCAATTTCAAAGTCTGCTCTTCTGATGAAGTTCAGCCTATTTGTTTTCCTTCTTCCAACCATTTTTTCAGTTGCCAATTGGAGGCTAATAAGAAATGCTTAAAAAGTCCAACTCTGCATAGCTGAATTTTTTTTGCCTTGCTCGTCTTTATACACCCTGGCGCCAAAGCCCGCGCTGGTGTAAATCATGTACTCAATGGGAACTTTACTCATTTATATCCAAAGGGAATCCGGTCTCCAGTGTCTCCAGATAATGATCTTGTTGTGTTTAATACTGCATAAACACATAGGATGATGCGTTCCCTGTCTTAAAAAAAGTTTGTTTAACTTTTTCTGTCTCATCTTTAGTTGGAATAGCAAGCAACGGGAGGGAAGGGTGGAGAAAGAGTGAGAGCCTAGCAGTGAGATCATGCAGCACAGAGTCCGGTAAACTCCAGGGTGAGAAGTCTTTTAAACACAAATCTATCTCTGCAAAATCAATGGGAGGAAAAGAAAAGGAGGCTAAATTTAACCCTTATTCTATTTAAAACCCGTGTGCAGCATCTTGCAGCACTGCATTACATAAACACAATTGTGTTATATTTACAGTTCGAAACAAAACACAAAACCCTCAACTGCAGCACTCCAAGTCCCACCCAGCCACGGCCTGTGCTCGCTGGAAGAGCTGTAAACAGGGAGCAGCCCCAGAGCCCAGAACTGTGCCCGGCCCCATCTGGGCACCCATGGAGCAAATCCACCCTCCAGGAGCAAACGGCTCCCAGTTTGCCACGTGGACTGCTCCTCTTGGGTGACCACCCTGCTGCAGGTGCAGTGAGCCAAAAATCCCATCCACCACCAAGGTGGGAGCATGGAATGAAAGGCAGGCACCAGCCTTGACCAAACCGCTGGATACGACCCTTGCTCAGCCCCTTGGCACCATTTCCAGCCCTTCTGAAACGGTGCTGGAGGTTTCCACAGCAAAAACACCATCCCCTCTGCCAAAAATTCTCAGCTGGCCACTGAAACATCTGCTTGCCAGAGACACCCAGCCCCGTGTGTCGCTGCCGGCTGAGTCACATGGAAGGTCGGTACCAGCTTCTCTCCTTGGGCTGCACAGGGTTCACGTGTACAACAGGGTGGGAACGTCCAACACCCAATGGGCCATGGCTCCAGTTCCCACAGAACCCTTTGCACTCCATGGTCAGTGGGCAAGGGCTTCCCGAGGTGGCCAAAACGCTGCTGTGGCTGTTGTGCAACACGAGAGGCTGCCTGCGGTTGTATCAAAACAAACCTTGACTGAGGTGACGCAACAGCCTTGGCAGAGATGTCAGTGTTGGGGCTGGCCCCACAGGCCACAAAAACCTTCTCCACATGCAGGAGGATCTCTTTGGGAGAGGTGTACCAGGAAACCCACAAAGCCCTATTTCTCCATCCCGCTGTCCTGGTTTTCCCACTCCAATTAACTCTCAAATCAGGTTGGATTTACAGAGGACTTTCATATTCAGATTCTGGCACAGGACAGAGAGGTTCCTCTCTCTGGATCACTGGCACACGGACAATGAGCTCCTTGTCCTCACTCCTGCCTCTCTGAAGCTCTGCTGGGGCTCGATACACATTGGGTTTCCCCTTCTTACTAAAAAAAATTTAAAGACGACCTTAATTTTGCAAACGCTATTCATTGCAGGCAGCATTTTGGCTCCCCCATTGCTCCCAAGTCAAGCTTTGTTTTCTTTCACTGGGGTAGGACCCTGTTTAATCCCAGGCCTCTCACTTTTTTTGCAGTGGATGGGACCCAAAAGCACATTTGGGATCATTTCTTTCCAGTTTGCCTCCACCGTTCCTTCTCAAATGAGGTACTTCGCAGCTGATGCTCAGCTCTGTTCCAGCTGTTTCGGGGTGAAAGAAGTGGCTAATGGGATCAGGGACCCGACCTTGGCACTCCAGGCATGTAAGCATTTAATTCTGCCACCCGATTCATAACCTACCAGATGCTCCTGTGGCGATCCCACTTTGCAGCAGCATCGCAGCCACCAGCACAGAGGTGAGAGACGCTGCTTTTAAAAAGGCATCAGCTCTTTGGGGAAAAGCGGGAATCCAATTATAAAGAAAATGAATTTCTTTTTTTGCTGTCATTATCCTCAATATGAAAGAACTCTCAGATGGAGTGACTAATCTGGCTCCAGCCAACACAACCTCAGCTGCTGGCAGCAGGGAGGCAGCCTGGGAGGGGTGAAAGCAAAGCAGAATGGTCCCAGATTGCTCTGCCAAGCAGGGAAATGCTGTCAGAGCAGGGGACCCCCTGAAAACCTGTCCAGGAAAGGGGGGAGCACTGAGTCCCCCCGGAACATAGAGAAGCAGAGTAAAAGCAGCTCCTGGTAGCTACAGCACCTTAGAAATACATTCTCAGAGGGGTCCTGCAACACGGGCTGGTGGCAGATGCTGTGAACTCCAGCTAGAGACTCCAAGAGGAACCAAGCTCGGAGCAGGAAGGACAGATGGATGCACAGCAAGAATCCACGGGTGTTCACACACACACACACACAACACACACGCACTCTACAGCAGCCAGAGCTTCCTGAAATGCTGCTCCCTCCTTGACTTTAGGCTCTGGCTAAATAATGCTGCATTGTTTTGTATCAGGTTCTGCTCTCGCAGCCCCGCTGCGGCTCAGAAACAAAGGGGGCTTCATGCAGGACAAAAGGGGACTGTTCTACCTAATGAGGACCAGTTGAGAGGTATGGAGACAGCACCCTCTCCCCATCGGATTGGGGCTGTGAACAGCCCCTCTGGCTAATGAAGAGCAGTTGAGAGGTGCGAGCAGAGAGAACAGGGACGTCCCTGAGCACAGAGGGGCCGGTCCCGAGAGATGCCAGCGCTGCCCCTCGGCAGGGACAGCCCGGGAGAAGGGAACACGTTTAGGTTCATCTGTCACCGTGATGGCTCCTGACCCGCCACCCTCGCAGGCCCCGCTCTCTGACCTCCAGATCTGACCTCTCCAAAGAGGCGCTGATGCTCAGCCAGAAGTCCCCTATTGACTACCTGTCAGAGGGCACCTGCTTAAGGAACCCCATAGAAATTAAAGTCACAAAATGAGTCACAAGGGACTGTTTGAGCTGGGAAGGCAGCATTAGTCCCTGGCTGGTAAACCAATCTCCCTAATTATCTGTCAGAAGAATCTCTCTTTTTTCTATTTTCTTTTCTTTCCCTCTTCCCCCTGCTACCCCCTTCCCAGTCCTCTCTTCTCTTTGACTCATTATCTTAATTTCACATAAACCGGGGGGATTAAAAGCACCTTGGGAGGGGAAGCGAGTGGAGCAGAGGCTGAAGAAAGAGACACTTCAAGTCTTCCTTGTTGGGTCCTCGCAGGAGCTTGGGCCAGGAGACCAGCAGCGCCGCAAGCCACCGAGCCGGGTCGTGTTTTCATGTCCAGCCCCCATGGCCGCAACCCAATCTGGTCTAAAAGAAAACAAACCCTCAGCGGGGCAGTGCAAACCAAGCCCTGTCCAAGGGAGGATGTGCGGCTGTTCCTCATTTGCCCACCCTCCTCCCCTGCAGGGTAATGCTGTACAGCTGCACCGCAGTGTCTTTGCTGGGGTTTCTCCTCCTGGGCACATGGCAAAGGGCGGTGGCGGCACCCGGGGCACAGCCACGCTCCAGGAGCTGCCCCCTGCTCCTGGCAGGACTTGGTCACACCAGGGCACTGCACACGAAGTGGCACCGTCCCCTCTGTGGCTGAGGCTCAGCCCTGCAGCTGAGGTTGACTCCCAAGAGTTCACTGAATGAAGATTTGTGATCCACAACTCTGCTGATTTTGTGTTTCTTAAATAACACTAAAGCACAGAAATGTGATTTGCCAGATTCGGATCCCTTTTCCTTTTTTTTAAAGTTTATAGAACCCTGGGATGGTTTGGGTTGGGAGGGACCTTAAAGCCCATCCAGTGCCACCCCTGCCATGGCAGGGACACCTTCCACTGTCCCAGGCTGCTCCAAGCCCCATCCAACCCGGCCTTGGGCACTGCCAGGGATCCAGAGGCAGCCACAGCTTCCCTGGGCACCCTGTGCCAGGGCCTCCCCACCCTCCCCAGGGAACAATTCCTTCCCAATATCCCATCTACATCAATTGGTGTTACATCTGAAGTTCATCAAGCACCACATTACCAAGATAGTGTTGAGACCAATAGCAGCACTGCTGCTTTTTCAAACAAATACTTCATTTTTCTTTCCACGTGGGAAAATCCGATTAATGGTACTCACTTCCCTCACCCTCCAAGAAAGCCAAACTAAAGTCTGCACATCACTTCAGATTCAGACAACTCCAGCAAATCCACCCAGAATCTGAGTGGAGACCAGAGCAATGCTCTCCTACAAATAAACAGCATCCTCGTCAGATCCCAAACTCCTTTCCAGAGAGCAGGACTGCATATCCCATAAGTGCATCTTCCACAGCCCATGGTACTCAGCATGAGGCACAACATCCTGTCATGTCCAGCACTACAAAGCCATTACTTCAGAAAGACAATTAATTATGTTCTGAAACATCTTAATTACAACAAGGGTGAACAAATGAAACAAACTAACAAACAGCCCCCCCCCCCCCAGGAGGGAATTTGTNAACCCCCCCCCCCCCCCAGGATGGAATTTGTTCCCAACTCCAGCGGTCCCCGTGAGAAGTGAGGCCAGGTGCGTCTGACTGCCCTTCCCCAGAGGATCGCATCCAAGGCTTTACAACAAAGCCAGCTAGCAGGGAATTTTCACATGGGTCTAGGTTTCATCAGGAACATTTTAGCCCTGTACTCCCTCCTAACCCCTCAGAAAGCCAGGACTGCATTTCAGTTTTAGTCACAAATCTGGCTGTAACCCATTACTCCTGGTAAAAGGCCGAAGATTTAATAGTATCTAACTCCACAGTTAGTCCCGTTGGATTCCATGGGATTACTTCTACGGCCAAGTACGAGCATAAAGTGTGAATAAAGACATCAAACTCCAGCCCTAAGTGTTGATGATTCATCGGCAGAATTCCTAGAAGAGAGGGAATCCGCACAACAGCCTCATAGCTGTGAAGTGACCTAACTAATATATTGTAACACAGATAGTAAAGCTGCACCCACTGGGAGAAACGGGGAAAATATACTGCCTAGAGGGGACGTCACTGAAAGTGAGAAGGTTTCTTGCCCTGTTTCTGTGTGAGAGAGTCAGGGGCCGTCACATACTCCCTCATTCCTTCACACTGCGAGCCCCAGTGCAGCTGAGGAGACTCCTGCTGCTCTTCCCTGTGCAAGTGGTGGGGGAATGAGGAGCTGGGAATGGCACCATCTGCTCCTCTCTGCAAGCAGAGCTGGGCTGCGTCTCTGTCTCCCTGTCCCAAACCATCACCACTAAGCCAATAAAAGCCAGCCCAAAGCATAGGTCCTGGAGCTGATGTTCCCTCACACTCCAGATCAGGTATCTCCAGTCACACCGCTCACCCCTTAATGAACCCAGGAGGGTTTGGCCTTTCTCTTACTAGGTGAAAACATTTTCTCATGGTCAAATGATAAGGAAGCTTGATGCAAGGGGCGACAAAGGACAAAGAAAAAAAAATCCCAACAGAGGTAAAATGACATTTTTCACATAGTTTCTCCTTGTCATCTTCCAGGAAACTGATAAAACTGGTTTCAGATGTAATTTTCATTCAAAATGCAACCATATATCTTTGGATTGAGTAAACCCAAGCCTCGAGCACAGGCACAAGGGGAAGGAGCATGCCCTGCTTAATGGCCCACAGCCCTGAGAGGAGATTGTAACCAAAGCCAAGAAAAAAGCAGAATTCCCTTTACCTTCCCCACCGGCACCGACAAGGGAGATAAAGTGTCTCCAAAGAACTGTCTGTGCTTTCATTCATAGGTCTGTGGTTTTACTACAGGCACCTGCTGAGAAACAGTGTTGGCTGAGAAGCAAACAAATGCAGTGAATTTAGGAACACAGACAAGAAACTGAGCCTCATAAATGGGAAAATCATCCTCTGGGGTTTGGTTTGGAAACACCGACGCGCCTGGAAGCCAAAGAGTGAACGACAAAAACTCATCTCACGTCAGTGTAAGGAATCTTCACCTGTTCTTCACAGCTCAGTCTGCCTTTCCTCCCCATCAAGAACACAGAGAAGGATCCTTCTTTACCCTTCCAGGGAAACTTTATGCATTTAAACAAGCAGTATTTAAATAAACCCCTTGAAGTGGAGTGCTGGGACGAAAAAATGGGACACACTCAGCAGCCCCAAAGCTGGGGGAGCTATGCTCCTCAAAGCCTTGAGCACATCTTTGTTTCAAATACTTCTGTGGGTTCAAACCCGAAAAACACCATTGGCTGCAATCCAAGGTGACTTTCCTGAGGAGCAGGTCAGGATTTTCACACCCTTGTCATAATCTCAGCATGACTAAACTCACTTCAGATTCCCATTTGAAGAAAATGCAGCCAAAATTTTGAAGTTTTCCCTGAAGTAGAAAGCCCCAGAGTTTTTCATGAGGAAGAAAACCCCATCTTTGCCATTCTGGTAAAACCAAAGCCCTGCCATGACGAGCACAACTCAGTCACACTTTGGTGCTGAACACTGAAGACCACAAAGTTCCTGCCCCAAGCTCCCTAAGTCACGGTGATGGGAAGCCCTACCCTACACCTCCAAAGCCATGGGCTCTGAATTCCCTTTGGAAGAGGCATCATCCATTCCCTCTAAAGGTGGGGGTCACCAACCCCCTCGCTCACTGTAACACCAAAGAACTTCTTTGCAGCAATAGAGAAACCAGGATGAAGAGAAATGTTGCTGCTGAAATGACAAGACCCCAGTCCACTGAAATGAGAGTCTTTTGATGTTATGCAAACAAAACACTGAAAGCCAAAGGAACTCATGTCAATGTCATCTGCTGGGAAATTTAGTTGAAGCTGACACTCCTGCAAAATGTTTTGATTTTAGCCAAAATCTGGTTTTTCTTTTCAGTGTAACCTGTTACACAGAGCAGAGGGAGAAGAAAGGTTGGACCAGTTTTATGGGAACATGCTCAGCAGACCCACAGTATTGTGCTGAATTTGGCCACAGAAACATGAATGCACCTTGGAGGGTCACTCCAAAACAATACAGGGTGAAAAGTTGGTTCCTATCCAAGGAGTCAGTCTGGAGTGGGTCAGGGCCACCTTTTGTCTCCTTGTACCAGCCTGCATGGAAATCAGTAGGAATTTCTGTAATTCCAATAGTCAGATTGAGAAAACAATTCAAATACACATGTTGATGCTGGCAGTCACACACCTTAAAACTCATTAGGAAGGGCAATACTGCACATTTTTAAAACCAAGCATTTGTGCACTTCCTCTGCCTCCAATATCTTGGAAATGCGACAAGAGAAGACACAAAGAAGGGACCAGCAGCAGTATCTCTTCTCTGAAGCGAGAAACAAATCCCCCAAGTCCGTACAAAGAGTTAGAAATGACACTAAGGTGGGCAATTCCACCAGCTCAGATTTCTCCTGAAGTGTCCACTCAGCCAAAGCATCGAAAAGGCAGGAGTAGCCAAGTGTCAGGGTTTGCACATAACAGGGAAAACAAGTGCAGTTCATACCAAGGCAGAGCAAAGCAGCTGAATTAATGCTGCCTCAGCCAAATTACAACGTGAGGCTTCCAGGCTATGAAGGTTGGGTTTCCCGGCCTCGGCGTTGCATTTAAACCACTTTTGCACATGTAAGAGGCCAGAACTGTCCCCTGTGCTCTGAGGACATGGGTCCCATTTGGCTTTTGGCTGCACAGCCTGAGCTGTTAGTTCCAGTTGCAGAGAGATGTGACTGGGGAAATCCCTGAGACGGAGCACTGTGGAGGAGGAATTCACTGGAGAACTGAATTGCTGAGGGGCTCTGAGGCTTAAGGATGACCTTTATCTTCTGCCCAGAACCATGGGACTCAGTGTTCAATGCCTCCAGAGTCCTGATTTTTTAGGAAGGTCTTGTGCAGACGAGGCAAGTTTCCTTCCCTAGCCCTACACTTGCATGTGTTGTGCTCCAGTCTCTTGACTCAGGCTCAGCCTGAGGGACAAACACCACGTCAACATCTGCACTGGGACCTCCCCAACCCCTGTTCAGAGGGCTACAAAAGCAGCTCTGTCTGCATGTGGTACCCCAAACAGGGAATTCACACTGCCCTGCCTCCTCCTGGATTTCCCACTCTGCTGCAGACATGGAGCTGGCTCCATGCAGGGGAGCTGCGGCTCAGTTCAGAAGCAAAGCCCCAGAGCAGTGTTACAGGTCTCTTCTGCCAGCAAGAGATACAAAAACCACACTAAGGCAAGGAGAAAACCAGTCCAGAACTCTGAGTTACTCAAAAGAAAGGGAACAGCAAGGCTCCTGGTTAAGCACCTGAAGGATGCCTCCGAGCTGCCGAAGTCCTTGGGTCCAAGTCCCCCCCACCCACATCCCTTGGATTTTCCTCTGCAGCTCTCCAACGGGTTTGGGGTTTTTTTTTTTGCCCAGAGTCCTCAGTCATCTCCCCAGCGGAATGAATGATTCACGTTCAAACCCTGAAGCGAGTTGAAAGCTGACTTGCAATGTAATGGATCCTCTTTCCCTCCTGGCTCAGGCTCCTGTGCTGCTGCGGGGCAGCTGCCGCGCTCCATCTCCAGAGCGGCGCTGCCGCCTCGGCCGTAGCCGTCCTCGCCGTGTCCAGGGCTGGCACAGTGCTTTCACCCTCAGGCATGTGCTAAAATTCCACCCAAGACCTCTTGAATCAAGGCCAGACAGGTTCCCTCGGCCATTCCCAACGTGTGCGCAGTGGCCAAGTGCTGAAAAGGTAAATGGTTAAATGGAATCTGGAGTTTTTTTTTATTTTTTTCTTTTATTTTTCCTGTACTCAGTGCCAAATGATTGCCGAGCTCCTTAGCAAAAGAGTAACAAAAACCCCACAACAGGACGTGTTCCAAATCAGCCACATGGTGCAGCAAATAAAGCCAAACACACGGGATTCCTCCCCCAACACTATAAATAATAAAAACAATACACCGCGGCTACAGAAACCGAACCAGGGCAGAAACAAACACGCCTTGAGCCATACATTGATCCGTACATCTGAGTATCCATCATCCCTCTGCTTCCCTCTCTGTCTACTTTGGCATCTGGCATTAACCAGGTTCTGAGAGATGACCTTCAATTTGCTCACTCTAAAGCGAGTCTGGCGTGCCAGAGACTTAACAGATGATATACTTTGGCTCCAAGGAGTCAGCGCACCAGAGTCTTTGAGCGTCCCAATCCAGACCCAGGATAGAGCAGGACTAAGCGCAGGCACATAATCCTTCTGTCACGCCCCTTCCATCTCTTGGGCTCGTGTGGTTATTTACTACCTAGTCTGGCTGCTGGGAAATCTGGGGAGGACTCGGAGCCTCCTGCGAGGACCCTCTGGAGTTGTGGTATGCCCCAGGCTATCTCCTGGATTACGGAGTCTCCATTGTGTTTTCTGGGGGAGATGGTGGGGGAGACTAACAGGAAGAACGTTGTCCCAAACCCCAGCGCCGTCATGACTCACTGCTTGGCCCTGCCAGCCCCTACCGAGGCAGCAGCCCAGAGGCTCAGCTGCTCTTTGCCGCGGAGCTTTGGGATCTTGGGACGTGCCGCAGGGAGCCACAGGCTGTTGGAAGGCTCGGACTCGCACCCTTTCCTCCAGCACCCACCTGAGGCAGACATGGCTTATCCCAAATCACGTCCTTCCTTCCAGCCTCACTTGTAATTCCTCTCTCCCCCCAGCCTGCCTGGGAGCATTAATTCCCCTCACTAGGTAGGAGGGGAACTCTTCCATCCGTACACAGAGATGGAGAGAAAGAACACGACGTCCACCCTAAAGCCCAAACTCTGGGAGTCATCTGCTCTGGCCAGGGATCAAAGGCTCCATTCCATTTTTAACCACTGCCCTGCCCCACCTTACACTACTGCAGTGCATCCAAGCATGTTTTCCCATCATTTCATTGTGTGCCAGAGGATAAACAAAAGCCACCCCCTCGGTCCGAGGGAAGGATGCATTCCTGAGAACTGTGAACCCTCCTCACAGATAAGTGCCTTTCCCACTGCAGGCAGCCACAGCTACTGTAAACCTTGACCGAGCCCGTTTTCCTGAGCTTACATGACAGAGTGGCAGGGCAAAGGAGATGGATGGCTTTATTTTTGTCAAGAGCAAATCTACAGATGTTGGTTTTAACCAAAATAAAAAGGAAAAAAAAAAAGCTCTGAGGGTGATTGAGAGGCTGTGGGAGGGGGAGCAAGAACAGCCTAGAGATACATAGAGACAAGTAATATATATAAAGTTCTTAAAAATAACGCCACTGGGAGCTGACATCATCTGTTTACCCATGGCCTGCTTGTGCCTGGCTCGCTGCGAGCGCGGAAAGGCCAGAGGGGCACAGGACGCTCATCCACTGCCACTTGGGTGCAGAGAATTCCTGCAGGTTCACATCAGACTGTTCCCAAAGCTGGGGCATCCTCCTGTTAGACACGGGAGGGCAGTCCCCAAAGCACGGGGGTAACTTGGGGATGCTCACGGCCCAGCAGGGGATGGTTCCTGCTGCTGGTGTTGAGGGAGTCTCACCACAACCAGCCCCAGGGCTGGTAACTGGTTATTCACCAGAGGATTAACCACCTCTTCACTGGTTCTTCATCCCATCACCACGACTTGGAACAGAACCAACAAAACCTACACCTAAACACCTTTGTTAGGAGTCTCCTTATTCCAAACTATGTCCTAACCACGAGGTCCCTAGAGCATAAAGGGGGAAAGGACACATCCCCAAAGCAATAGCCTTTTCCAAGGCTTCCTCTGAGGGGCTGCTTTTAGATCCACAATGGAAGGAGCGAGGGCAGATGTCTTGAGGGAGAAGCAGAGAGCACACCGATGGTCTAAATCCATTACTGGACCTGGCACAGGGTCAGCACC
This sequence comes from Falcunculus frontatus, assembly GCA_013398115.1. Lineage (NCBI taxonomy): Eukaryota > Metazoa > Chordata > Aves > Passeriformes > Falcunculus > Falcunculus frontatus. The sequence goes on along the minus strand of VZRV01001675.1, from coordinate 471,995 downwards.
CACAAACTCCTGAATTTTTGACCTTGGAAGAGCTGCTCCTTCATTTGGTTTCTCCCTACCTCAGTTTTCCCAGCTGGGAATGGAGATGATGGTGCAGCCCTGCGCTAGAGTCACATCCCAGATGCATTAATAAACAAATGATTGTTAAAATGTGCTCCGTGTTCCACTTAGAACCACTTTGGGGAGGGGTGTTTATTTTAAACAAAGCCCTGTGCCATAATGTCTTCCCTCTGTTGGCAAGACATGAATTTCCTGTACATCACAGCTTTGCTGAGGGGTGGGCATCCGAGGAGGAGGTCCTTGCAACAAAGCCCTATCCCTGGAGGCCACAGCACAGATGGAGGATGCCTACATGAACCCACCTTGCATTTCTCATATGCTGCACGTGCCAGGACAGTACCTGACAGAGCTCCCAGCTAAGAGCAAATGGGATATTTCACTCTTAGACTCATCGAGCCGTGGGCAGAGGCTGCCAACAGGGCTGGCGAGCAGCCAGGCTCTTTGGGGTGTTTGTGTGCGTCAGCCACAGATACCTGACTGCCAGGAAATGTGCTGAGACCGTCAACTCATCGCACATAAGCCATCAGATGGTAACAACTTTCAGTCACTGGTATTGACTTGAGCTGCAGTCAAAAAGGCACTGGTGAGATGAAAGGCTCTGTGTCCCATTACTAATCCCCTGAGCTATCCAGTTCCCCAAATTTTGTGGAAGTTTTAAGTTTCACCATGAAATGTTCATAAAATGAAATGCACATTTGTTGCCAGCTCTCCCTATTCCTACCCAAGCATTTCCTCAAGCTCCCTCCCTGGAAGCATTAACAGCAAAGGCAGCTCCCTCTGCTCCCAGGAACCCGGCGATCCCTTGCTCTTCTCTCCAGGATCCCCGGGACACTGGGCTACCTGCCTGCCCACTTCTAGCTATCTACAGAGCAGCAAACAATTCTTAGAGGGCTGCTGAGAAGAGAAAGCCTTTCTACAAACCCTCAGGGCCACAGATGGGTCTGGGTCCAACCCTGCAGCAGCCCAGGGTCCAACTCACGCTGCTGGGTAAGGCCAGCCCCCTTTCCTCCAGCACCCACCTGATGGCTGTGGCCTTGGCAGTGAGTTGCCATCACGTGTGTCACTCATCGGGGGACCACCCTCACATTTTGGAGGCCTGTGTCATGCAGCTGGACTCCGGCAGAAGGCTGGGAACAATGTGGGAACACAGGCAGGAACATTCCCACCCCAATGTCCCACTGGAAGGCCTTTTTTGGTTCTTTAACTTCTTTCCCCAAATCTCTCCCACCCCCAAAGAGGAAGGCAAACACAATGCCTGTTAACAGCAGGGAAGTCTCTCACACATTTTCTGCAGCCCCAGACCAGGGGGCAGAGCCCGTCTGACATCGCTGGCACGGCGTGGAGCATCCTCACAGCCCTGCAAAGGCGGCTGCTAAATAAGAAACAGTCCCACAAAATACGGACACTGCAGGAACCAAACTGGGGTTGGGATATTGCTGCTCAAGAGAACAACCTCTTCCCAGGGAGAAAATGAGGAGCAAAACAGCCACAGGAAGAGCAACGGTCACACCACCAGAACCGGATGAACATCATTACATCCACTGGGAGGCTTTTTTGGAAGCACAGCATCCTCCCTCGAGGAAGGGTGAGAAACCTTCTCCTAGTTGTTCAGCAAAGCGCTGTGCTCACTGGCAGGAATTCTGCACGTGCTCCAGGAACGCGTCACTGCCCACATCCACACGCACATCCCCGGCTTCTCCCTGCAGACTCACAGCCACAGGAGAAGGAGAGAGAGCTCCAGTACAGGAGCCCTGGCCCTCCCTCTCCAGAGAAGGCCCCTCAACAATGCCCATGAACCCAAAAAATGCTCTCTCTTTGCCCACACCCCTCTCTTGAAAGCCTTTCTGTGGTCGTGATGTTCCTAGAAACACCCCTCTGATGGGTAAAAATGCTACACCTCCAAATTACAGCATTTTGGGCTGCCTGCAAAGTGGGCAGAGCTGATGACAACATTGAATTGAAGCTGCCAAAAGCCAAACGTTGGCAGGCAGGCTGCTGGACAAGTCACTCCAAAGGGCCAGATTCATCCTCCTTCACCCACAGCACACTTGTGCAACCTCTCCCTGCTTGGGAAGAGCTCACCACTGCCTGCTCACCTTCCCACTGCTCTGACTATAATCCCTTGCTCCCTTCAGGATCAGACCTGGCAGTGATGAAGGTCCAGAACGGAACAGAAGAGCAAGGAAAACTTTTCTTCTTTGCTGCTGGGCTCATTTTCCCAGCACCAGCTGATTCAGATTGCCCAGAGAGGTGGCAGATGCCCTATCCCTGGAAGCATTCAAAACTGGATGGGGCTCTGAACAACCTGATTTAGTGGAAGGTGTCCTGCTCATGGCAGGGGGATCGGAACAAGAAGATCTTTGAAGGTCCATCCCAACTCAAACCATTCTGTGAGTCTATAATTTACTCAGCTCATTCTGTGGCAGCAAGAACAACATGAGGGGAGCAGCAGGAATGCAGGGGGCAAGGCCAGGGCAGCTGCCTAAGGACACCCTGGGCTGGATGTTATGGGAAACCCAATCCAGTTGAAAACTGTCTAAAATCTGTGCTTCCACCCCTGGTTCCTCCTTCTCTTTTTCCTCCCTCTCTCTTCTGTTGAAGCACCCAACAGAGCAAATATCTGTGTAACCCCACCATGGACAAAATGGTTGCTTCTCCTCAAAATCACCAGATTTGGGTTTGGTGTAACATCACAACTCCCTAACGCTTTAGGCAGGTATTTAACATGACTTTTAGACCCAACTCAGCACCACAGCAGCTGATGAAGCTCTTTGCTGTGATGTCAATGATATTTAGAGCAGTGTCACCCTACAGAATGCCATGTCCAACCCCACAGAAGAGCTCAGTGTGTTGAGGGATGGGTACACACGTCTGCACGAGGCCGGGGCCAGAGCCAAAACCCCCAGAGCAATGATATCAGCATCTGGCCTGGGGAGCAGAGTTTCACTCCTCCAGTGGTCGGAGCATTTCTCCGCTTCTCCAGTAGACTTGTGGCTCCTTGTGGAAAAGCCGTGGTTCCACAAACATTTCTCTCAGTGGTAAGCCCAGCTTATCCCATCACACTCCCCCTCCTTCCTCAATCACCAGCCACTCACTCCCAAATCCGGTTCACCCCTCAATTATGCCAATCCAACTATTTATGGAGCCACACGGTGAATCAGCCAAGGGAGCTGATCCTGCAAAAAATAAAATAACCCTGCAGAAAAGGAGAAGGAAAGAGAGAGAAAGAAAAAGCATTCAGTAAGAAGGGGCCTTAACAAGAACTGCAAAAATCCATGGGGCAAGCTGGGTAATTCAGTATTGCAACTACTGCCCTGACATCTGTTTACTGTTATCCCAGCACCAGTGAGGTTCCGGATACCGGCACTACAGGGGCTGAGGCATAATAACGCGTGGCACTCGGCTTTTCTGCTCCTATTAGGGCTGATTACAACTGTCTGAGTTTCAGTGTTGTTGATCATGGCTGGGGCGGGGAAAGGGGGGCTTTGCAACTCTCATAAGAAGGAAAGACTCAGGGAAAAGGTTTCACAAGAGCTTTCAAACGTCTCATTTTAAGTACCTCTCAGCTACGTTCTCCCACCCTGATTATCCAGTGGGTTTATCTTTAGGGAAAAATGTCGGGTTCATAAAACCCTGATTCCCCCTGCTTTAATCTGTACAGGTAAAGGGAGACGTTTGGCACTGGAGCTGTGGGGGAAACGAGGAGCGGAATGGAGCTCATAAGCAAATCACCAAAAGGGAGCCTTTCAGAAACTACATTTTTTCTTTGCATGAAAAAGTTTGATATAAACATCTACCACTGCCCCCACCCCTCCTCTCCATTTCCAAGGACACAGACCTTATTCTTCTATGATAAAAATAATGGATTTATGGAGCCATAAGGCTGACAAGGACATGAATTCGCATTTTAGAGCCTACTAAACTTCTGCTACCAAACATAAGGTTCTGCTCAGGTACTGGTCCATCACCGCTGTCTCACCCCACTCAGTGGCAGCACAAGCAGCCCTTTTAGCAGTGGGCAAACCTCCCTTCTGCTTGGAATTGGCAGCAGGAATCTGGCTGTGGAGAGACAACAGGGAAAGGCAGGAGGAGGGAATTTCTGTGTTGTGGGATACTTTCAATTCACTTGGTTTGATCTCCAAGTTTTCGTGGTCGTGCTGAACCAGATCATGTTTGAGTTTCACAAATGACTAGAAAGGGAAAGCTTGTTTGTTCTTCATTCTACCGCGGAAATCTATGGCTACAATGCAAACATCAAGCAGCCAGAGCAAAGGAACAAGCCCAAAAACATCACCACATACTATCCCCCACAACAAACACTGGTTAGCAGGAAGCCACAACAACGGCAGGCAGAGCGCAATGGGGGTCTCCACAGCTACATGATAACCCAGAATCAGAACATGAAAACACAGTGGCCACAACAAACAAGCAGCCAAAGGCACAACAAGCACAGGAACAAACCCACCACCACACATCACAGGCAGAAATGATGGTACTGTCTGTGTCTCCATTGCTGAGAGACACATCAAGCCACTGCCAGCCACATCCGCAGCACATCCCAGTACAAACCACTCCCAGTAACTCATCTCAGATGATCAGCCAAAAAATCCTCACACCCAGGAGAGAATTAAAGTGAAACTTTGAGATATTTACTGCCATTATCCCATAAAAAGGGAAGAACACCTGGCCTGTGATAACGAAACACTTGATGCGATTGGTCATGTTCCCTGGCCAGCCTGGGAGGAAAAGGACACATCAGACAGTAAATGAAGAGATGCTCCTCGTTTTCAGCCTTTGCATTTGGATGAGAGATGGGTGACACAGCTGGGGAAACTCCTGAAGAAAGGGAAAACCCTGCCAGGTAAGCATGATGATCATCTCCAGGAACATGGAAGGATGATGAGATACAGCAAAATGATTTTAAATTATCATCAACTGGGACTGATGAGACAGCTCACAGGTACCAACGAATACCTGGGGAGAAGCTGGGAAGGAGAGAATGAACTGTGCAAGGAGCAGGGGCTGAGGCACAGCACTGACTATGCCTGCTGAGTGTTTTGGATGCTTGCAATGGCTATAAAACTTTCAGAGAAATACCAAGGGAAACGGGAAAACTTTGTGAACTGATAAAATCACCATTGGAAGATCAACCAAAAAGGAAGAATGGAAACAGTAGAGGTTTTTGCACTGAGTCTTAACAGTGGGAAAACAGAGTGCATGAGAGGTACAACCAAGGGACCCAAAGCTCACAAGAAACCTTTCTTCCCCCCACAAAGAGAGCAACATATTAGAAAGGCTTTATGAATTATAATTTATCAATGCAATTTTACTGTGTTCTGCAGGTTGAATCCACGTGACCAATCACGCAAAGCCTTTCTAGATCTGCTCCATAGCCTGGCCCTGTCCTGCTGCAGGATGGAGGTGCCATGCCCCAGTGCCTTGTGCTCAGTCACAGCATGAGGACTTCCCAAATTCAAAGCCTCCCTTTGCCACTGATGGCAGTGGAAAAGCGACTGAACTGGCTATTGAATGAGAAGAGCAATATGTACCTGAGCTGTCAAAATTGATTTATTGTTCCAGCTGGACTTCGGCTTTTATCAAAGCCATGACCATGCCTGGCCAGTCAGTCTCTGGCCCCACATAAAATAAACTCCAGGATCTTTTCTCTGGTCTTTGATAAAGCAGGCAAAAGGTCAGAATGGTCCAGTAAGCTGTACAAACCGTTTCTCCAAGGTTCAGTCAAAGGAAAGTCCCTGACATTAGAAACCAAGTGGTTCACCCTGCGCCAAGCCCAGAGAGCTTGGGCAGCACAGTGGAGTCTGGCTGAATTGCTCCTTCCTCCCTTTGGGGCTGCAGGGTGGACACTACACAAAGGGTAGCAGTGGTGGGATGGTCTCCCCTTCCCTCTCCAACCTCCATGTCCTTATTCTCCTTAATCTATTTTCTATCTACTGCAAAGTTCCCTTCTTTCCTTCTTTCTGCTGCAGATCCCTTGCCTGGAATGACAGATGTGACTCATGTTGGCATCAAGAGATGCCAAGAAGAGAATTTCTTTAAAATGCTCAGCATTTCATGAAGTTCCCTGCACTGCTCTCAAACTGACCCCAGGTTCCCAGCCTGATCCTGGCAGCCAGGTCTCCAGCTCCACCACATGGACCAGGCAAGTCTCCCTCCACCACCACTGGGACTCCTTCACAGGAGATCATCAAGTGCAGCCTCAGCAGCTCAGTCTGGGGAAGTGGTCACAGCCCCAAGGCTGCCAGGGCTCAAGAAGAATCTGGACATCTCTCAGGCACAGGGTGGGATTGTTGGGGTGTCCTGTCAGGGTTGGACTTGATGATCCTTGTGGGTCCCTTCCAGCTCAGGATATTCTGTGATTCTGTGAATCTGCTCTGCCCACAGCAGTGGCTCTTTCACAGCTGCAGGCAAGGCCACAGAACCCTGCACGTTGCACCTTGTAGGGAAAGCACCTGACCCCTTTCAGTGGATATTGCCAGCTCCCCTGCTCCATAGACAGCATTTAACTCCCCAAAAATCACACGTAGCTCCAAGCGGGTGAGCGACAGCCCTAAAACTCAACCAAGAGATTTTTACAGCAGCCTCGCTGCTACAGCTGAACATTTGTTAAACATTTCCTCCATGACCTCTGCTTTTGCAGGGGTTCCCAGCTCTGGGTGCCAGCCCAGCCTCCCGAACACGTGCTGGAGCAGTCGGAGGGGGATGAGATCACACGAAGCCAGGCCAGCTCGGGATGCTTGTGTCCAGCTGCCAGATTGGCAGCGGCGGCTGCTGCGAGTGGAAGCCGCTCCTCGCACCGACTCTTGGCTCCCCTGCTATCAGGAACACTTAATCTGATTTTCCTCTCCTCTTGACTGCCAGGATTTTAGGGTAAGGCAAGCTGTCCCGGACAAAAGCGTAATCCAGGCTTATAAACGAAGTGTGGCATGAAGGGAGTGATGTCTGGCCAGCCTTTGGTACTGCTTTATTTGGCCATAACAAAGCTTGACCAAGGAGGACTTGGGATGCTGAAGTCCAGAACGAGAGACAAAAGGTCAAATTCTTTCCCTTATGAATGAGATTTCCAGGTGGTGGAAGAGGCTCAACTATTTAATTAGATTTGTGTAAGTTCCATAGCAGAAGTCATTCATGTAGGGAAAGCCAAGGCAGGTGGGTCAGGAATTAGACACCTCCACACCTCCTCATAACCTGCTTGGGCCACATTTCCAAAAGCCTGGGAAGAGGTCCCAGTGAACCGGGGACAAGCCCTCAAGCCAGCCAAAACCATAGGTCTGGGGCCAAGTTTCAGTCTGTGGTCAAAGCTCATCCCACCTCCAAACCCCAGCAGAAATGCCAGGACTCTGAACCTTTAGAAACAAACCCATCCCAGCCTGCTGTGGACAGCCAAGGAGGGGTGTTCCTGCCCTGGAAGATGCCAACAGCACAGACGGGCAGTTTTCTCTTTGCAGTCAGAGCAAGAAGGGCCAGAGCACATCAGCCCACGGGAACTGGGACAGACACCCGTGGGAGGCTGCAGCCCATGGCACCCTGAGCACGTCCAGCTCACCTGAGAGCAGAGGGAGCCCAGAGTGATCTGCTGGATACAGAGATTCCCACAGCACAGATGTTTCTGCAGGCCCAGACAGCTCGGCCTGAGCTGGCGCGTGAGCGACTTGTGCATTTTCACAGATAAAATACCAACGTCCCAATTTAGCAGCTCTAGAGCCCCTTCCATCACCTAAATGGGCTCCAAGAGAGCTGGAGAGGGGCTTTGGACAAGGGCCTGGAGTGACAGGACAAGAGGAAATGGTTTTAAACCGAAAGAGGGGAAATTTAGATGGGATATTGGGAAGGAATTGTTCCCTGGGAGGGTGGGGAGGCCCTGGCACAGGGTGCCCAGAGGAACTGGGGCTGCCCCTGGATCCCTGGCAGTGTCCAAGGCCAGGGCCTGGAGCAACCTGAGACAGTGGAAGGTGTCCTTGCCCATGGCAGGGGTGGCACTGGAAGTCCGTTCCAGGTCCCTTCCCACCCAAACCAGTCCGGGATTTAACAGCAGTTTGCCTGGTAAGACTTTGCCCCAACACAGCAATCGACAGAACCTGGCAAGATCTGACCCAATATCTCTTTGTGATTGATTAACTTGACACAAATGACAGGATCATGGTCTGTACAGCTGTACACCCCGTGACTTCCCAGATTTGACCTTTTTGGGGTTTTTCAGATTAAATAACAATGCAGAATATGAGTAAGAGAAAAACCTCTCCTCCAGTGTCTGCATCTGAGCTTTCGGAATGTGCTATTTTTAGATGTCCTCCTGCCACTTGCAGCTTTATAATACGTGATTGCTCTGGGCATCTTGGAGTAAAACAAATTAATTTTGTGGAGAAAAAAAAAAAAAAAAGTGATTTCCAGTGACTTAGTAACAGCATTTGGCAGTCAAACAACTCAGGGCTCCGAGTCCCCAAGTGCCCATTGACACAGAAGTCAGAGCTGGCTTCCAGCGCATGAGAACTCTGAAAGGCACAGAATAACACTGTAAAAACATGTTTTTTCAAACTAAATAAATGACATCCTGTAATGCAAAAAACAGTTTTCAAACTCACACACATCTGCCCCATTACTCCCCTCACTCTCACACTCACTCTCCCTTCCAGAAAATCTACTTATTTCTCCCACTGCTCTCAGGATGTTTTGTTTCTTGTTTATCTATAAGCATATCCACTAATAGCTTTGGGAGATCATGTGATTAGACCTACGTGGAATTTTTTCCCGCACTATTTTTTTATAGAAAAAGAAAGATCTTTCAGGATGACAGCGTATCACAAATGCATGTTGATATTGCTGACCTAGGGGGTTGTTATTCTTATTTTCTGCTAAATCCCAACCCACCAAATTGGCAAATTTCAACACTTTCAGAAGTAAAATCTCTATTTGAAAAGACTCCCTCTTCATAGTTTTTTCCTTTGAATGTCATTAAATGGCATTAAAATATTATCAATATTGCCACTGTACCAGTCACAAAAGAAAATTTACTCCTCTTTGGTGTTTTTAACGTTCATTCCAAATTAATCATTGCTCAAAGGCTTCTTAAATTGCCAATATATTGAAATATTTTATACACATTTATAATTTTTTGATTGCTGCTGCCCAACACCAGGTACAAACCCAAAGCTGAAGGCAGTGCCACGAAGTCTTTCTCAAAGAACAGGTAGAAAAATGAACACCAATAAAGAACATGAAGCAGAACCTTGCTCTTCATAAATGAGTTGCACTGACACAAGCACCACAAACCTGACAGAAATAAGGCAGGCAGGTCCCAGCAGCAAGGGGAAAATTCAGCTGCCAGCACTGAGACCTGGCCCCAGGATTCAGATGGAAGTGCAGCAGGCAAAGCTCAGCACCTGGGACCAGTTCTGCAGCGGGCACTGGGATGGACCTGAGCTGGCAGCACCCTCTCATCACACACAGGGCAAAGCGTTCAAAAAATGTGGACAGCAGAACAAAGAAGATCATTATCCACCTCTGCTGAGCACTGCTGAGACCATATCTGAACCAGAGACTCCAGTTCTCGGGTCCAGCCACTCAACGCTCCTCCAAATCCCATGATCCATTCCTTTGGCTCAAGTTGCCCATCATGCACATACAGCACTGACACAGAGCTCAGCAAATAAACCTGGGGACACACAGAGGGACCAAGGCCAGGCTCCAAACGTGGGAAAATGGGAGGGGAAAAAAAAAAAGCCCAAGAATGTACCACTGAAAACCCTGTTTTAATTAACAGGGTGAGCAGCCACTGCACGACACACACGGAGCACATGGGCTCTGCACGCAGCTGCAGCACTCAAGGGAAGAGTTGGGTCCTGGCAGCCAGCACAGCTCAGGGGGTTGCCAGCAGGGCCCAGGGGGTTGCCAGCAGGGCCCAGGGGGTTGCCAGCAGGGCCCAGGGGGTTTGCCAGGAGGGCAGGTCACCTGTGCTGAGCTGGGGACAGTTGCACATCCAGTGGTCGCAGGGCTCCGACTGTGACCCCTCGTCTGCACGAGCCTTCCCTGCTCCCTGGGCTTCTCCACCCACACGTGTTCCAGCACTTCTGACTCTGCCTTTGATTTTATTATATCACTATATTTCCATTATATCTCTATTACATCACTGTATTGCCATCACATCACTGTATTGCCAGTCCATCACTGTATTTCTATTCTATTGCTGTATTTCTACAGGGATCACGAATTTTTGAAGCCAAAGGTTCTGAGGACAACACCTATCATCCCTTTTACTTCTCCCATATTTGTGGAGTAATCCCCAAATCAACACAAATCTTCCAAATTCCAAACGCCGATAGATCAGGGTGTTTGGAGATCTTCCATTAGATGTGTTGCCGGGTGGAAAAAAAAGAAGAAAAAATGCCAGACGCAATAGAGACAAATAATAAATTATCATTTTTTTACTTTGAGATTGGGAAACTCCAACCCCATCTCCAGCTGGCAGAGAAAGAGAAAAACACATGTGCATTTTATCAAAGAGGTGTCTATTTAGCTTTGGCTTTCGAAATGTCATCTAAACAGCACACCCCCAAATTGAAACCCTCCAGATCTGCACTCTTTGATGCAACTGTCCCTCCCGGCCTCAGAAAGGTGCAGGTTGCTGCCTCTTAGCTGTCAGTGGTGCTCCTGCATCCATGTATCCGTATATCCGTATCTATATATCTGTATCTATATACAGATGTTATCTGACTGTCACATCCCCCAAGTGTCTAAACACCCCTGATATTCCTTCTCCTCTTTTTCACTGGGAACGAGATAACAGGTAGGCAGACAGAGGAACACGTGTACAACATTAGCTCTGGGTGCCTGTAAGCTTATCTTATCAGTTTAGTCTAAACCTCGGAGCATTTTGCTCTGGATTGCGAGCGAGCCCAAGCTTTAATTTGGAAAATGTGGCGTTGGGAAGAGAACCCTGACATTCGGCTAAGAGCTCAGGAGCAGGGCTATCAGCTCCCTGCTGAAACCACAGCCCAGAGGGACAACAAAGCCGCCTGTCCCCCAAAATCCAGCGGAGAAATCCAAGGGTTGAAAGGGAAAGAAATGGCCTGGGATAAAATGGGAAGTTTTAGATCTCGCAGGAGGAATGCTGCCGAAAATGAGAACCATTTGAAAGCTCTGGGGGTTATGAAGTGGAATTCCCACTCATACAGTACACGAGAGTTATTAAGTGTGTATATGAGACTCCTGTTTTACTTCATGTACATGATTATTTTATACAGGGAAGTTTGGAAAGAATTATAGACTGAGCTTGAGGCCAAGCCAAGAAGCAAGATGAGCAGCAGCAGCAGCTAAAGGAGAAAGGTTGAGCTGGCAGTGGGGAAGCAGCCGGCCAGACAAGGGTTATTTATAGTGCCTGGAGCATGGGAATGTTAATTGAAATCAATCAGTGGCCATGAGGACACTAAGTTGGAGTGTCAAGCTAGAGCAATTATAAAGCCCATCTCAGGGGACGAGCATGTCCTGACTTTTTTTTTTTTTCCATGGGATGGAGATTAAACAGCCATTCACTTTGGAGTGAGGAAGACTCAAGATGGTTGCACTGCACATCTAAGCCAAAAATCAAGTCAAACTCTACTACTGTTTAAAAAAAGTCACCCCACCAGCAGTGCAAACAACTGTGCCTTCCCTTGTCAGGTATTTCTAGCAGGAAAGTGGGGGCTGGAGGTCTCTGATAATGTTATACCATAAAGGAAAATGGTCCATTTACCAAAAAAAAAAGGGAAAAAAGGTTGCTTTAAATTATATTTAAGTCCCTTCCCCTCCCATTTGGCAATGCTGACATTTGGCAGCTCTGACATCTGACCTAGGGCAGACAAAGGACAGCCAAGCATTTAAGGCATCTGCCAGTCTGCTGCTGTTGTAACTGAATTGTGCCACAATTAACTAAAAACTGTCTTAAAATCCAAAGTGGGGACATTGCAGTGCCCCACGCTGGGCAAAGGAGAATGGCATTTACAACATTAGGGCAAAGGACCTTAAACTGAAAGTATCAAGGGCAGTTTACATACTGGCTCCTCACTACCAAGGGCAAGGTTAGATGGGACACTGGGGAGAAATTCCTCCCTGTGAGGGTGGGGAGGGGCTGGGATGGAGTTCCCAGAGAAGCTGTGGCTGCCCCTGGATCTCTGGAAGGGTCTAAGGCCAGGCTGGATGGGGCTTGGAGCAGCCTGGGACAGTGGGAGGAGTCCCTGCCCATGGCAGGGGGGTGGAACGAGATGAGTTTAAAGGTTTCTTCCAACCAAAACCATTCTGCAATGAAGTGGCCGAACTGGGCTGGGGGGTACCAGATGCCAGGCAAAGGAGAAAAGAGGAACATTTAATGCTTTAAGAACCTGCACCACCATCTTGGCTAAGCCTGGTATCAAGCACAGCTTTGGCAGCCGAAGATGAGACACCAGTGCAAGTGAAGAAGGAATCGATCCACATTTTAATTGCCCTGTTTGAATTGTTGACAGAACACTTCCCATGTCTTCGCCTCCGGCGCTGTTGGCTCCCCGATAAGGCCCATGTGTGCTTTCTGTCCTTTCATGTAGCAGGGAGATAAGCCCTGACTGACGAGGTTACAAATATTGGGAAATCCACAAACCGTGTTTGAAGCACTGCTGGGAGGGGGAGGATGGAGGTTTGGCAGTGCTGCTGGGTGTTTGGAAAGAGCAGAATAAACTCTTTCCCTCTCTGGAGGACCTGGCAAATGGGTGGAGGAGTCTGGAGGGAGGATCTCCTCAACACCAGCTTCACTCCAAGCCTTATGGAAAAAGCTCCACACGTCTCAGCTGAACTCAACTCCCCAGTTCTTCAGCAACACTAAAGTCCTTCAGCTGTAAAGCCACCAAAAAAACCACCAAACTCACCAAAAAAACCAAGCCCCAAAATTAAAATATTTCACTCTTTCCCCCCAAGACTCCTTTCTTATATTTGTGAAGTATAATTCTGTAATGGCTGAAAATGGCATTTGTAACCCTAGGAAGTATTGAGAAGGAACCAGATTAACAGAGAAGAGCTGCAGCTCCATTCCTGGGAATGCTAACCCTCCACAGACTAAAGTGATTCCCTTTGAACCAGAACCCTTCATAGAAAGGGAAGCTTCTTCCAGAGCCTGCCTCTGCCCTGCCTTCACCGACCCCAGGAACACGCAAACCCTGGCCACGACAATCACCTCTGCATCATCTCTGCAGCACAGCTGGATCCCTGTGTGCCAGACCTCGGCACTGGCCAGCACTTTGTACACTATTAACCCTCCTGATGTTGCAGCTTCAAGGAAGTTCAGTCTGGCTGCTGGCAGTAAAACACCCAGAATCTGCTGACACCGGCAAATTACGTGGCAAAGAAAGCTCCGGGATTTTGGGTTCGGCAACAAAGGGCGATTCTTTCCTTCCGCCCACACTTTGGAATTTGGATGATGCTGTTGGCTCAGTTGTGCTGCTCCTGTCCGGCCGAGGAAGCTCCCACAGGGAATGCTCACCCAGGTGCCTCCCCTGCCCAAGCAGGTGCACCCAGGACACCGCAGAGCAAACACAGCAGGAGATCCAAAGCTGGGGCTCAGGTTCTCAGCTCTCTGCCAGGAAAGTGCCTTAATATAGATTTTTTTCAATACTCAGCAGCAAGCAAATCAAAAGCAACACCCAAGTGCAATTTGGCATTGCTCACACCAGGATTCCAAGGACTGAGTCAGCAGAAGGGTCTGTGGCAACAGCAGCGAATCGTGTGTTCGAGCAAACCCCGCTGTGTTTGCAGGAGATAAATGCACACGTGAATGTACGTGCGTGTGAGAAAAAAGAAATCCTCTCTGACAGAGGTTCCTGCAATGAAGCTGGGCTTTGTTTTACCATAGCACCCCACCTGCTACCCCTTGGCCTGGCCACCCAAGTTGTGAGCTCTGTCATTGACTTGAGGCATTTCTACTCTTCTTTCCATAAGCAGGCTAAATTACAGGGGCATTTTCACACGAAAATCTTTCATTTGAAGAGATTTCCAGCACTGCAGGGACAGTGAGGTTTGGTGTCTGTGAGCAGAACACAGGCACACATGTGATTTTGAGGGCACATAAAACAAGCACTGTTGCTCTGTGTGTCTAAGTGGGGGCAATGGAAAAAAAGGAGAGAAAAGCAGAGCATGGAAAGAAAAAGGCAGAAAATTGCACGGCGTGCTGGGAATAGTCGGATTGCAACGAGGTTAATTCCAGACCAATTTACTTCCCAATTCTTTGAATCATATTAGTTTTACATCTAAGACCAAGGAGCTGGCACGGCTGCAGAGCGGCGCAGTGTTGGTGTTAGCTTCTCATGAGCACCCTGAGGCATCACCGTGGCATGAGCCAAAAGCAGCACGTTCAGCCTTTCTCCCTGGTGTTATGACACAACAAAATGGACAAGCCAAAAATCTCTGATCAGGGGTTTCTGGGGTCATCTGATTAAATTTCTACTACCAAATGAGGGACTTTGCCCTGGCCTTTCTGATATTCCTCCAGCCATGGGTCGGGAGTTGAATTAAGGTTACCACACTGTAGATGTCCCCGCTTGTCCTCTTTCGGCCAGAGACAAAAATCAATCTCAGCAAAGAAAGGTACCAGGATATTGGTTTGTGCAGCAGCTCTAACTGGACACACAGAGATCCAGAAATCCCGCAGTGCCACCACACAGATCCAGCCTTTGGCACATGCCAGGCCCAGAACGTGCTGCAGTGCCAACCCACGCCTGCATCCAGAGCTGCTCAGCTGGATTTATGATCCACACACCCCAACACATCTGCCTGTGCATTGTGCAGGAAATCCAGGCAGACAGACACCAGGGCTGGCATTTATCACTGCTGTTCCCGGTCACTTAGTGCAGACAGATCAGGATATTTTAGGAAATTCTAAAGCAAAAATTCACCTGTCAGCAACTGTTTTCCAAAACTTATTTTGAGGGAAGGACAAATCTCACAAACAAACACAGACACCTACTCACACACACTCCTGATTGCACAAACTGAACTCTGTGCTACACTATCAATTCTTTGTGTATTTTTCAGGAATGATGTATAAACATTTCCAGCAAAATAGCCTTCATTTAAGGTTGTTTACTCGGTGAAGCCTCCTCCTTCCTTGCTTAGGCTTCTGAGAAAACTGCATCTTTAGAGGAGAACTGAACTGATACACTGCAGCCTCACTCCTTTGCCCACACAACCCTCCAACTCAGGATCCAACATCTCCAACAGCTGGGAAATGCTGGAAGTCCTTGTAAAAATCACGGGCTCAGAGAATGATGCCAGAGGCAGTTGTTCTGCCTCTGTTTATGAGCTGTGCTTGTTCTGGGATGTCCTTCCCCCACCTTGGCACAAAAATAGGTCCTTTCAAAGCCTTTTTGACTACTGCAGTGATCTGCTGCCGTGTTGTTTCAGATGTTCGGGCACCCCACTACAGCTGTACTGGGTTATGGCATTAGAAAACACCAGCAACCTCAGTGCCAGCGCTGCAGCCTGGACGCACACTGGTGGTCCCCAGCGCGGGCACAAGCCCCTTCTGTACCCTCACAACTGAGATCAGGCAAAGGCAAAAGCTTGTCCCAAGGATTTTTTCCTTTGCTGGGATGTCCAAAGCTCACCACCCTCAGTTTTGGAGAGCCCATGCTCAGAACACGGCAAGTTTTATGCGAGCTCAGGTTTGGGTCTGCGCACAGCATAAATTCCAGGTACAGCCTAAGAGCGACTGGACAGATTTAATTCTGTGATAAACTCCACAGAGATGTTATTTCATGCAGGGGAAGGGTCTGAACACAGGCAGCAAATGCAAGGCGGATCCGTACCCACCCTCTCATCATCTGATGTGCAGGCTCAGGCTCACATGGGTGAGCCTTCCACTTCAATCACTGCCTTGGAAACCAAACCCCAAAATCCCCTGCCAGCGCCACCACCGGCCCTGGCATGGCCCTCTGTACCCAAGTGCATCCACCTGACAAAGCACAGCCCCTGCCATGACTGACACAGCCCTCAGGCTCCCAAAGTGGAGAAGCTGTGCCATTATCCAGAGGGAAAAGGCTCCCAAGAGCACAGCTGCGTAACCCAATGCCCATGGTGGCACCTGCCTGCATTCACCCCGTGCCTCTCCCTGTCTGCCATGCCAAGAACAGCAGGATCTCGCTCATAAGCGCCAGAGACCACAGCAGAGCTTTGCCAGAGAAACTCCTGTGTGGGTAAGATCCTAAATAAAGTAAAAGGCCACCAACCCCCCAGAGAGAGGGCTGGTGGAAATGACACACCTCTGCCGTCAGGATTCCCACCTCTGGATTTGCTCCTTTGGCTTAGGAAGCCCTGGAAGGGCAAACAGTAGCTGCTGACAGACTCAGCTCACTTGCTCGTACCAGCAGGGCACCAAAGGTTTCTCTTTCCTGTAAGGCCACACAGGGCATTGTAAGGCTTTGGAAACAGGCACCGGCACAGAAAAAGGGGCAGGAGGAGGTTAAGAGACTGCATGAATGCAATCCTACTCTTGGGAAACTCCGTCCCTTCAGTAGGGAAGGAGTGGAGGCTGATACATCTTGCCATGAACTTGTTCCTACAGGGACACCAAGATCAGTCCAAGCCCCAAAGCAATGAAACCCCCAGGAAGAGCACCAAGACTTATTGCAGGATTAGGTTTAATTATTTGTCAAGCTATGAACCCCTTCAGTCATTCCTAAACTAGCATTCCCTGTGCTTGTCAGCCTGACCCTGAGAGCCAGCATCCATCCAGCCCAGCACACGTGCTGGTGTTATCAGTATTATTACACCATGGTCTGCCCGTAATTGACCCCAGTCCCTTTGCTGAGGGATACACCAGAAAACATCCTAAAAACACTACAAACCTCTCACAGGGAACAGATCAAAGGCCAAGTAGCTCTTCTGCCCTGGTCGGGGGACATCCCTGGACCTCTCAAGACTACCAGAACATACCATAAGCCTAATTGTGGAGTTTTACTTCATTCCAGAGGAGATTTTTAGCTGAATAATGATTTAAGTCAAAGTAGTACAAAGGCTCCCAGTTCCTGGCCAAGGTCTGCACTGGGACTGCTCCAGCTCAAGCCAGCAGTGGGTGGAAGTAGCAGAGTCAAGAACCCCTCTGCCCTGACCTTGTGCTCTCACCAGCATTTCCCACTTCTGTCCCCATGTTAGGAAGCAGCTGAGTGACCCTTTTGAGGGATAAATCCCTGAATTTTATGCCTACAGGACAATTTCTTTCTCCCTGCAGTTCCCTCCCACTTCCTCCCTTCTCCCTGAAAGAAAGATAAATGACTTTGCTGGAGGAAAGGGTGAAATTTCATCCCGGATCAAAACCCATGAGCAGAATCCCCATGTGACGGTTTGCTGAACGTGTTTTGCATGCAAGTATCATACATGCAAAGTGAAAATGAGTCATTTCACAGCAGCTCTGGCTCTAGGCACTGAGTGACTTCTCCTCTGTGACTCCTACACTTGTCTGCTTCCCCTCATTCACCAGCTCCTGTGCTTTCCTCGGCCTGTTTTGCCTGCTCAGGCTCCAGTCACTTTAGGTAGGATATTAGCTAGGAAGGAAGTAGGGAGGTTTCTTTTTCTTCCCCCTCTTAGATTTGTTTTGCATTCTGGTTTTTACAGCTTTGAAGGTTTTTGCTCACTGCTTTCGCCATCAGCTTCAGTCACTGTGTGTTGGCTCCCAAAACCCAGAGAGGCCAAGAGTTTCCAAAACACAGCAGTGCTATTTGTATTGGCTCCTGAGCTTGCTTGGGCATGGACACGGCTTGGCTTGCTCTCCCCGCACACACGAGCTGTTCTCTTTCATTATGGCTGTTAATTGTTTGCTGTTGAGATCTAGACACAGGGGAAAATCCATTTTGCAGTAGGAACGATTAAAAAATGAGAGAAAAAAGTGAAGTTCACCATCAGGTTTGCCTCGAGCTGATCACAGGAGCTCAGAGATCAAGGGCAGAACGAACCCTCTGTGCTCCGGTGCGCGAGCGAAGGGAGAAGGGAAGCTGGAGGTTTTGGCTGCCTGGATGGAAAAACAAATACCCTCCCACAAATGAGCTATTCTCACAGCCTTGAGTTAGTGCTGGCAAGAGTCACCCAGGAGCAGCCTCGCTCAAGGATCCGGGTCTGAGGAGATCAGAGCAAATCTCGGTGCCCTCAAGAAGATCCCTGTGGAAGGTTTGCAGCCACAGCATGAGAGCCATGGAGAACAGAGAAAACCCTGACAATGAAGAGACCCGCACTCGTTCCTCCAAAAAACCCACTGAGCAACCCAAAATCCTACTTCTCTTCAATCAAATGGTAGCTAAAACAGCAAAAGGGAGCCCAGGTCTCACTTTACAAAGCAGAGCTTTACTATCACCCAGCCCTTTTTGCTGGTGGTGCTGCAAACTCCAAGGCCAGTAAAGAGCAGAAAGCCCAACACCCGACTGAAGGAGCAGCCTTGAGCCCCTACTCTCACACAGGGTCCGGCCTGGCTGGACACACCGAGGGGGTTGGAGCAGCCATCCTTCAACCACAAAGCTGAAACTATTTGTCTGTTGTTTACCTCCCCACCCCATGCCCTCCCCCTCTTCCTCCCCACAACTGACCTCCTCCTCCTCCTCCCGCTCCTCGCCGCCAATCAGCCTGGCCTGCCAGCATAGGGGTTACAGCATGACATAATTGCAACATGCATAAACAACATTTGCCATTAAGGGATACTTTTAATGAGAAACAGAGCTGCGAAGGGGAAGCATCAAAGTGGCTCACGGAAGGAAACCGCCTGGAACAAAATCCTACTTGATGCACCAATTAATATGTTCCCTAATTCTATTTCCTGCACTTGTGGTCCCGCAGCCTCCTTGCTTTAATTTCTTTGGGAGGATGGAGAGGAAGGAACCTGGAAATGCAGCGTCTTCATGGCTGACTTGATGTGCAGGCAATGTGCAGATTAGAACAAATTAGAGAATTAAAAAATAACCGACGACAGACTGAGGAAATGTCATCCCCAGGATAATAGTATTAATTGAGACCTGGGTCTTGCAGGCCAGCTTTAGAAAAAAAACCAACAAAGCCGAAAGCTGGAGCAATAGGACTGGATTAATTACCCTGGGAGGTTTTTCACTCCACCCCGTGCTCTGCCCAGCCTCGATCTTCAAGCTCGGTGACAGTTGCCCGTGTCCACGGCGTCTCTTCAGTGCAAAGGCTGATGTTTTATCAACCCCGAGGCTCAGCAGGGCAGGGCTGCCCAGGGTTTCTGTGCCCAGGGATGAGCAGGACAAGGATCTATGCAGGATCCTACCCAAGTGACTTGGACACAGCATCTCCTGCAGATCTGTCCCGCTGTGAGTGAAGTGCAGCTGAGCACCTCATGTTCTCCTGACCTTGGGTTTGACTCCAAAGAGAAGGAGAGAGTCTGTTTACAGCAGTGTGTAACATATGGAAGTTGTATACAGCTGACAGACCCTGCATTCAGAAATAACTCGGTCTGTGCCTCTCTGACAGGTATGGCCAGTGATTCCCTGAATCCAGGTGGAGCTGCAGGGATAAAGGCAGTTAGAAAACCCAAACAGTCCCTGCCAATTAACCACTGCAAAGCTGATCAGGGAAGTGGAGAACGACACAGATCACAAATGAAAGGAGAAAGACTTGGTAAGATGAACCATCTGGGGAACATCTCTGTTTAACCTTCACCAACAACTTGAAGCTAAACAGAGGCAGAAGATTCAGAAATGATGTCAGCTTTTTTTTTTCCCCTGGATTCCTATGGAGACTAGGCTGGTGTGATTAGAGCCTGTCCACCCACAGTTACCTCACCATCTTTGAGCCACAGACCTTGAATTAGTTGAAATACTACGTTTTTCAACAAAGATCTCAGGGTTACATAGTTCCTACAAGTATCACACTACCAGGAAGCCAGGTGGGAAAGACTCCCCACAACAGCCTGCAAGAGGGAAACCCCCAACTTAGCAGGCACCAGAGAATCCTATAAGATAGAACATCACAGCAATTGAGGCTTCAGAATCTGTGGGACAGAATAAAGATCTGCAAGCTGTGTATGCACTCAAAATCCTCATCCACATTTGCAGGGCTCTGCTCTCAGCACTGCAGGAAATAGGACACAGGGGAACCCTGTCCCCCACATTCCAGGGATACCATCAGCTGGGGCTAATGCTTTAAAGAGGGAGAATAAAGTAAGAAAGGATCTGGGACCAAAGAGATAGAGGAGCAAATCACTCCTGGTTTCCAGCTGTTAAGAAGTTCCAAGAAGCTGTTAAAAACTCTGCTGACACACTGCTCTGCCCAGCCTGCTCCCAGTGAGTGCCACAGCACAGCCATGGAAAATGGGAATCAGAGAATCATGGAATGGTTTGGGTGGGAAGGAACCTTAAGGATTATGTGGTTCCAACTTGATCCTTGCCATATGCAGGGACATCTACTAGACCAGGTTGGTCAGAGCCCCATCCAATGTCCCTGAACAGCTGGAATGGCTGGTCAGGAATGGTGGGACACTGGTCACCTGCCCAAGGCAGGTTCTCTAGAGCACCCTTGGCCAAGCTGGATCTCCTCTCCTTGGATCTGATGGAAGGGTTTAACTTCTCCCAGGTGATCTCACCAGAGCCTTCGAGCCTTTGGCAGCTCCCTGACCACAGCAAGGATTCCAGGGAAACAGCCCCAAATCCATGTCAGACCCTCTGGTTGGCCAGGGCACTGCAGACACACGGCCCTCGCTTTTCCCATCCTCCTTTTCCTTATTTGAGATTTATTAGGGAGACCAAAGCATTTGTTTATGGATACAAAAGACAATGACAGCTGGCTTAAATTCTTGGCATCAGAAGTGTTTTATGTTGAAACCAGGCTGTTTTCTTTTCCAAAAACAAAATTTTTAGCCAGAATTTTTCTTTACTGTCGGCATTTCCAAAGACCACTGGGTCCTTTCAGAATAATTTATCTCTATTTTTATTGAACTTACCAAAACGGTTTGCAAAACAAGAATGTGCTTTTTCCTCCTCACCACAGCCACTGTTTTCAGAAAGTAAAGTTTGTTGCAATCAAAGCTACAGTGGCTGATTTGTAAAATTAGTTCCCTAAAGAGATTAAAAATGGCTCCAGCTTCTACAGCAATTCCAACTTTGTAAAGCAGAAACAATACGAAATGACAGCTTTTAAAATATTTTTGATAAAACCTGTCACCAGCTCACAGTGGAGTTTGTTTTGCAACCAAGAAAATCTTTCTCCTTGTGGACTTCCCCATTTTAATCTCTTCCACACTGATACTGGTGGAAATTAAATTTCAAACTACATTTTACAATCTGGGCTTGAGTCTTTGCAGGGAATCTCAGAATGCAACTCTGAGCATCTGATGTTAAAAAAAAAAGGAGCTTCTGCACATTTGCAGATCTGCTATCCAGGAATAATTTCAAAATGGCTTTATTAAACACCAGGTTCACTAGAAACATTGAATTTCCCACTTACTGAGGAAATATTTAACATATGGGAAACAATTAAAATGGCACACGATGGAGCAAGAGGCTGGGCAAGCTTTTGCCTTGGTTTAGGCTGAGATCAGGACTAGGAGAAGGTGCAGCCCTGGATCACAGATGACTTTTACCCAGGCAGATCCCAGGCTGTAGATGTCCAACACCTCCCAGGGAGCTCATCCGGGAGCAGGTTTGGTTCTGCAGAGCTTTCTACAACACCACGATTCAAGATGCCTCCAGTCTCTGCTAGACTGAAGTCAACTCCCTGAGGGAACTTGGAGAAGTCACCTTTTGCTGGCCTGGAGCCCAACAAGGTCAGGTCACACAGAGTTAGACTGAGCTTTGAGTTGTACTGGACTCAGTTTTGGAAGAAGCCAGATAAACACAAACCCACACTTAATGAGACTGTTTCTGTCACTGTACAGACCCAAGAGAAGTTAAAGCTCGCTACTTCAAAGCATTTTTTTCCAAGTCTGGGGATTTGAAAACATAATTCACCTTTCTCACAAGAGAAACATTACAGCACTTTTAGACCGGCTGCAGTTCTGTCAGTGCCCAAAGCCACCTACTCACCCAAGGAGAATCAGCAGCAACTTAAAGGCTTTGGGTGTAGAAAAAACAGGTCATGAAGGAGAATAAAATAACCATGGATGCTTCCACTGCTACATCAGCGTTTTCCTTCAGTGATTTCCCCCACCCCGCTATTGCTTGACACATCATTACCTGGTAATAGCTCTCTCAGCTCTGGGTGGGAAGGGGAGTGGAAAGAGCTGCTGGGAACTTAAGGACCACAGCAAGCCGTGTGCTCAATAAAACCAGAGATGCATGTCTGGAAAAGGTAGAGCAGACATAGAGGATTGCAGAAGAGGCCCTCGCTCCCACGATCCAGGGCTCAGGACCGGCCAGTGCCTCCTGCAGCGAGCGGGAGGGAGGGAGAGGTGCTCATGTGACGTTCCTGGAGTGGTCCCTTGGTCATTACTCGACTCCTGGTTTTACTGTTCTCCTTAATGGACTCCACTTCCTCCCTTTTCCCTGCATGCGAGCGTTTAAAGGACCGGACCTCCACATGAGCTGAGAAACACCCCATATAATCACAGGCAACTTTATCTCATCTGCAGCCCGCGACACCTTCCCACAGAGGATGTGCTTCGTACTGTCCAGTCCGGACAGAAAAATATTGCAAAACACGACAGAAAAGACAATCATTTTCCTTGTTTAGATTTCGCTGGAGCTGCCAGAAAATCCAGCTGGTTGAAGCATACTAAATGTGTTTTGCAACTATTTTCCTCAAAGTTTTCTTTAGCAAAGACTTGTAAACATTTCTGTTGGCGCTTTTGCACAAAAAACCAGCAAGACTTGAGAGAAACAACTGCAAAAATTCTCTCTTTCTAAACCTCTTCTCAAGAAAGGAAAATTCATGAGCTTCAAACAATTTATGGTTTAATTTCTTTCATGGACTTTATGTTTCAGCTGAAGGTTGGGGCTTTGTAAAGGTTTGCACTCTTCAGGTGATCAAACTTTGAAAGCCAATCTTTGACCATGTATAAACCCATGGAATCATTTTATCTGGGTTGAAATCTTCCAAGACACCAAGTTCCCAGCTGAAAACTGGATTTACCCATCCTAACTTGAAGCACATATTTCAGTTAGTAATCCTGGGTGACTTGGTAGCTCATGGAGAGAACCACACAAGGAACTGCCCTCCTGATAACCAGTTTCTCTCCATCAGGACTTGTTGAGGTGACATTGGCTGCCTCTCGTTACAGAAGTGAAGCCTGTCAATCCCATTAAATATTCCTGGTACGCAGACGACCCAATATCCAACAATTACAGAACCTGCCTCGCTCCTTCCTTCCCTGAAGACAAATTATCCACCTGAAGTTCCTTCATTGCTTTCCACAGCCCCCAAAATTCAGAAGGCAAACTTCCAACCTCACAACCTGGGCTTGGGGAGTCATTCCCTCACCTCCCACACGTTCTCAGCTGCGTGAGGTGCCATCACTGCCCGGCCTCACCCAGCAGGCAGCCCCACCACCACTTGGGATGGCTTGTTCTGTTTCCGAGGAACAAGGGGATCCTCTAAAGCATGTAGGGAAACTGTGTGATGGCCAGTTGATTTTTTCAAGTGGCTCCCATCTAGTGCTGCCTCTCCTCTCCAGCACGGGCTGACCCTCCAGCAGCAGCAGAGCAGCACCTTCTCTCAGCTGAGTGTTGCCTCCATCACTTCCCTCCCAGCCAGGCTTCACAGAAAGCACTGATACTACAGACACTGGACCCTCAAAACACAGGCTTTCAAGTCCAACCAGTTTAATTTGGACAGGCACCAAGATGCAGGTTTATCTGATTCTCCTACACCTGGAGCACAGCAGCTCCTATTGCACAAGGTGTTTCCAACCCAACCCCAGTGGTTTGCAGGAAATGTGGTGTCCCCCTTGCGGCTCCCCCCACCCAGAAGTTTGTTTACAGACCGTGGGGAAGGCAAAAGCTCACCTCAGATGTACATTTTTACAAGTCCCTTCACCTGTAAGAGCTCAGCTGCTTTGCCAAGAGCTTTGTACGATCACAGAACTATGGAGTTGGGTGGATTTGTCAACTCAGTGAGCGATTCCCTAAACAATGGCACAACGCAGGCTTAAAGCAACATAACTGGTACAAACTCCCTGCTAAAGCCTGCCAAAATCACTCCCAAGCAAAGCTGCCATCAGGAGATGCTAACAGCTCTTTGAATTTCCCCCGCTTCAAACCTGAGCCTCCTTTTGGGTGGCCCTTGTCACTCACAGGGACTCCGACTGCCAGCTGTTGGAGGCAGAGAGCTGGAACACCACGGCCACCCCCCAAAAACATGCAGGTGATCTAAATTCAGCCTGTGCATCTGTGCAGTTCTGTAAAGAAATCAGGAATAACAACGGGAAATGAAACGTCTCAGCCCTACATGACTCAGTTTTCTGATCCGAGATCACTTTCTTCTTCCTTTGTCCTCTCCTGGTTTATAATTCAACACCAGGAGGAAGAGAGAGGGAGCAGCCTGGTCTATGGAAGGTGTCCCTGCCCCTGGCAGGGGCTGGAATGAGATGGTCTTTAAGGTCCCTTCCAACCCAAATCATTCTGTGGGTCTGTGATTTGAACAAGTGAAATTATACACACACACACACAGTCTTCCTCTATGGTGACTTAGGGTGATGGAGCTGAAAGACCCCAGCAAACAGTCCCACGAGGCAAACCCTGCTGTCTGGAGCCACCCCCACATACCACGGGGCAGTGCCCTGCCAGAGAGCCCTGCCAGCCGCCCGGGGACCTGCCCATTGCAGGGCTCTGTGCCTGGCAGGGCCCCCCCGGCCCTCAGGAACTTGGCTCCCAAATGGGGTCATTAGATGTGAATGGCTTTTGCATTAGCAGCTCTTAGGCCCCCGAGTACCACCCCTGTCACTTCCGCAGGCACCAGCACAAGCCTCGTTTCAAACCTCCAATTTGTCTGTTTAGTGTCTTCATAAAGGAGGGGGAAAATGAAAGAGAGAGGCGGGGGAAGGGGCCAGGACGACTAAATCAGTAACTTGTCTCTAATTTCTCTGCACCCCCCCACCCCC